>RJWM01002773.1:0-123095 GCA_004363535.1 Dasyprocta punctata
TGGGTTGGAAGTTATTTTCCTTCAGGGCTTGAAATATTTCACTCCAAGCTCTTCTTGACCTGATGATTTGTGTTGAGAAGTCTGTCGTGATTCTGATGGGCCTTCCTTTGTAGGTAATCTGTCTCTTTTCTCTAATAGCTTTTAATATCATGTTTTTGTGTTGAATTTCTGGAATCTTGATTATTATATGTCTGGGTGTGGGCCTGTTTTGGTCAAGTTTAGTTGGAGTTCTATATGCTTCAGTTATCTGAAAGTCTCTTCCTGTTCCCATGCTTGGGAAGTTTTCTGAAATTATTTCTGTAAATAGGCTTTTAATTTGATTTGTATTGACCCCTGCTTTTTCACTCACACCTTTTATTCGTGTTGTTTCCTTGGGTTGTCTTGCAGCCATTGCACTGCCACTTCCAGATTTCTAATTATCTTGAGAAAATCTCTCCTTTCTCTCTCCCAGGCTGCCATTCTTTCTTCCAGATACGAAAGTCTATCCTTAGTTTCCTTCAAGTGGTTCTGCCAACTTTTATTGGAGTCTTTGATATCCTGGTAGTCTCTCTGAATCTGATTAATGCATTCTAAGTTTTTATTTGTTTCATTCTCAATTTCCTTTGATTTTCCATCCTCCACCTTTCTGGCTATGTTTCCTTTAGAGGCGCTTAGCGATTCCCCTATTATGTATTTCATTTCAATTCTCAGTTGGGCTAACAGTGCCACTTTAATTTCTTTCATAGCTTCATGGAGTTGTCTCCCCACTTCAGTTGTCATATCCTCTGAGAGTTTAATGTTTGGACTCCCGACCATTTCTGCGTTAGCGTCCCCTGAATTAGTTCTGCTTATATCGGAGTCCAGAGAGCACCCTCTACCTTTCCGTCTTGGCATTTTCCTGGGCTCTGCTGAGAGCCTGTGTTGGCCCACTGTGTTTCCCCAGCCCGCCTCCACTCCGCGGATGTCTAGTGCAGTGCATGAGGGTAGGGCCGCTCCCTGGGAACCCATACCAGGCCATCTGCCAAACTTCCCGTCACCCCCAGGGTGCCCGCGCAGATTCTGCCACGACCTTCCAGGAACTGTGCCTAATTAGGTGCAGTTCTGGTCTCAAGATGGATGCCTGTCCCTCGCTCTCCCTCGGGGGTGGGGAGTGGGGGGGTGGGGGCCGCCAGGTTGACTCACTCACCTGCTCGCGACTATCTCGCTCCACAATGGACCGCCACCTCCGCCGTCCCCGCCACAGCCGTAGCAATTCAACTGCACATCGCCAGCACCCCAATTGCACCTTCTCAGTTCAGTTCACAGCGCTAATTGGATTCAGCTCCAGTCAGAGGTGCTGCTGGTCTCTGCCTTTGTTTATTTCATTTTTTTACTCTTTCTGTGGGCTACAGTTCTCGTTTTAGATTCTTCTTGGGTCCAGAGGACCCATCTCCCTCTTTTTTCCTTCTCTCTGTTATCATATTATTTTGTATTCCAGCATTTGGATGGTATATTCAGGGAGTCTCCCTATCGCGGTGTTATCTGGGCGGCCATCTTGCAGGAAGTAACCACACTCAGATTTATTCTGGCATTTTTTTTTTAATTTCAAGAATGAAAATCCTTCAGACATCCAAGTAGAGAAAACCAAGTACCTACAAATTAAGAGTGATTAAGCTAGCCTCAGATTTCTTCTCTGCACCATTTTGTAACTTTAAAGAGAAGTGAGAATTTTTTATCCAGCCAAGTTTCATCATGTGTCAAGGCAACAAAAGGCATACTCAGCAAGTTTTCAAGCCCCTACTTTCTTCAGAATATCAGTAACTGCTCCATCAGGGGGTTGGCTTGAAGCAAGATGAGTACATGCAGCCATGGCAGAAAAGAGTAGTTGCAAAATTGAGTGCCAAGGGGAACAAAATGAAAGCATAAAAAAATGAGTAAGATGGTCAATAAGATAATAAATGCAAGACCAAGTATTTATTATAGCAATAAACATACATGTGCTCTTTTCAAGAAACACAGTTTAAATAATCTTAATAAAGTATAAGCAACACAAGAATCAAAGCTATGACAGGCAAACACAAGCAGAAATAAAAGAGCTGTAATATTAATAACAAGCGAGATATATGATAAATGTTTCAACTCTTAATTCACTCAATGAATACCTATTAAGTACCTACTATTTACACTAGACAAGAATATACATTACTGAAAAATAAAGATGTAGTTGTGATGAATATTTATACCTCAAACATAAAGTCAAAGAATATAAAGCAAGAAGAAGAAATAGGAGGAACCAGCACCATATGTGGGCTGCTGCTGGTGAGGGGATAGCCAGACCCCAGCCTCTCTCCATGAGTCAGTGCCATTTACGGACTGTGAGGGGAGAGAACAAGGATTCACCAAGAAGCAAGCCCTCCCTGTGAACCAGCACCATGTGCAGCCTCTGGTGGCGGGAAGACAGCCAGACCCCAGCCCCATCTGGCATGTGGGCTGTGAAACAAGAAGAGCCAATCCCCCCCACCCCCACCTCACCCCCGTAAGTGACCGGCTGACCCAGAGAAACACAGGCTGAAATGATAGCTATTGAGGTGAAATGCAATTTGATGCTTGTGGTGTTTTGGTGTTTCACTGACCTTCCAGGTCTAGGGCCAGTGGTCTGATCATCTAATCAGAAGATACCAGTTTGCAGTGTGGCATCTAGGAAGGATCTCCTTCTGAAGGTTGTAGCCATTGTTAATTCCCTATTATTTTGTTTTGAAGTCCTGTGTCATTTTAATTGCTTTGTTGGGTTGAGTTTTTGTTCTGTTTTGTTTTGTTTGATTTTGTTATATCCAATGGCATGAACAGCTATTTCAAAGATAGCAAGATATATTACGGTAGCCACTTTGGATTTACTATTGTCTTGTTTTGAAGTCCTTTATTGCATTCATTCTTTTGTTTTTCTTGTTTCTATTCTGTTCGGTTCTGTTTTATTTTTACTATATCTGAAGGTATCTGCAGCTATTTGGAAGACAACAAGAGGCATTATGATAGCTATTGTTGATTTTGTGTTGTTTTGAAGTCCCGATCACTTACACTGTTTTGTTTTGATTGGTTTTATTCTGTTTTATTTTCCTTGGTTTTATCCTCTTTAAAATAAAATAAATAAAAATACAAAAAAAAGAATATGAAGCAAAATCTGTTGAAATACACAGAGAAATGATCAGAGATAATAGAAAAAAACTTAAACCTCTCAGCCTTTGATAGATCGACTCAACAAAAATATGAAGCATATGGCTAATAGAATTAGCATGATTATATCCATTATGCATTAAGTTGTCTAATAAAGAATTCTGTAGCTTACAACTCAGGTTGCATCTTTTTTCTAGCCACTAAACAACTTTACAAAAGTTGCTTGTGTAAAAGACCATAAGGAAAATCTCAATAAATTCCCAAATCAGAAATAACATAGGCCAAATTCTGAAAACAATGCAATAAAACTAGGTATAAAAACTATAAATTAAAATTTAAGATACTCTCTGCAATAAGTCCTTGGGAAGGGATTAACTGGAAGCCTCAGTCACAGTCTGTTCAGAAACTAATTTGGTCGTGTGAAATAAGGCAGGGAGCCCAGAAGCGTGGGTCTTCAAGTTACGGTGCCAACACTAGCAGCCCTGGTATTGCTGGATGCTGGGGGAGGAAGGCCTGGGCCACACACAGAAACAGCCAGGCAGCCAGCAGGTGGAGAAAGAGCACTGAGATAAGAGTTCTTTAGACCTCAGTTCGATCCCGGCTCCCATCTATAACTGTTTATGGTGAACATCTGCATTTTACCCCATTTCTAGGCTGTGGTCTTCATGTTCAGAACCAGGGGAGTTGATCTGCATCAGTGGTTTTCAGTTTTCCCTGGGCACCATACTCACCTGGAAAGTTTTTAAATAATACTGCTGCTTGGGCTCTATGCCCAGAGGTTCTGATTTAGTTGGTTTGGAGTTGGCCCAAGTCATCAGAATTTTTAAAATCTGTCCAAGTAATTCTAGTGTGCAGCCAGAATGGAGAACCCTAAAGCCAGATGATTTCTCATATTCCCCCCAGTTCTGAAGTTCAGCAGTGCTACAATGCACCTGCACTCTACCCATAGAAGAAAGTTTTAGGAGGCTAAAGCCAGAGATACAGTAATGTGCAGCAATCTAATCAAAGTGTGCATTATCTCAAATGGTGCAGAAAATATCAGCACCAGTTAATATTTTGCACCCAACATGATTTAGACCTGGGGCATATATTGTACTCCAAGCCCATTGTAAACACAATGGGCCATTTATTCACTGAACGGCAACCACTGTAATTACCTACGGGGCAAACATATGAGGTTGTTCAAGCGACAATTAATTGTGGACCTGGAACTAATGGGACAATAACTGTAAAGTATCAACCAGAGTGTGATTCAGAAATCACATCAGAAAACCAATATTTTCCAAATTGCATTAGATAAGCATTTTTGGGGATTCAATGGTATACGTAATGTCCCAAGGTCCTGAAATAGCTGCGCCCAGATATTTCTGAGTGTTACCTCTAACACTGGTAAGCGGAGGAGGCTTGCAGTATGGTTTTAATCTTGAAAGAAGAATCACAGATGCTGGGCTTGAGGGGATTAGAGAGCTGCTCTTTCTTGTACACCCTACAGCACCTGACTCACCTGCAGGCAGGTATGCAGACCTTGTTTGGATGGTAAGATCCTCTTTGTGAATCTCATGGAAGCCATCGATTTTTCAGAGAAATGGGTATGTCTGTGAGCATGTACACACCCACACAAACTTTTCTCTACATATTTTTAAAGGTTCACAGAAATCTCTGTTCTCACTAGGTTGTGTTCTGGCCTTCATTTGCATACCTCCAGACAAGAATCTCACTATTTCTAATGGCAAACCTCCCATTGCAGGACTACTCTGAAAGTGAAGGCTCCTCCATGCATCCAGCTGGAATTTTACTCACTGTAAATTCTTCCTCTTGGTCTTTATTCTACCAGAATCTTTTTAACAGCCAATTTGCCCTTGGCCCCCTCCAATCTTGGGCATCCCTGTCTCTGTGGAGATCTTAGAAATTGCCTTTTCTAGATGCACTCTAGCTCTAGGTAATGGCTGCTGAGCTGTTTGTTGCATGATCAACTACAACAGATCAGACCTGTGGGGACTACTTGGGGGATGGACCCAAGAAATTCAGGGATCCTAGGGGTGGTTGTCTGCCTTCTGATCCAGACCAGGGAAAAGGACAAGGGTCTGCTGCCAGCCCTCCCAGGGGCTTGGGCAGTAAGTGCTTCTGAGTGGTAGAAGCAGCACTAGAGTATCTTCTGGGGTCTGGGGGTGCTGGAATGTGTTTTCCCTGGGTGCTGAAACTGGACCTAGAATGTATCGTATCTAGAGCTGCTGCTGAGACAAATGAGGAGTTGGGAGGAGGTTAAGGCAGCAAAGACTGCTTGAGTCAGCCATGCCCTTCTCCATCAGAGATGTAAATGGAATAAGAAAAGGGAGGGAAAAAAGGAAGAAGAGAAAAGAAATCAGGTTACAGCAAACTATTGAGGATTTGTTTTCATTTTTTCAGAGTAGGGAAGGCCTTTTAAAAATTATTGTACATTTGCAATACATCGCAGTTATATTCACCTTGAGGATTGGTATATGGATTAGCATATCTTGATCATTTTCAATCCCTTTAACTCCTCTCACCTTCCCCCTTTTCCCTCCCCATCTTTATATGTCTGCTTTTTTGTTTTGTACCATCTCTTCTTTAAGTCTTCCTATTTTTCCTGTCTGTCTGCCTGTTTTTGATTTCTCATAAAGAAAAACTATGCATAATTTAACTTACTCTGACTTATTTCACTTAACAATGTGGTCTCAGGTTCTATCCATTTTCCTGCAAATAGCATAATTTCATTCTTTTTATAGATGAATGATATTCCCTATTCCACTGTGTATGTGTGTGTGTGTGCGTGTGTGTGTGTGTATCACATTTTTGTGTTTCGTTTTTGTTTTTTTGAGACAGGGTTTCAGTATGTAGTTCAGGTTGGCCTTGAACTCACTACTGATATGAGCTACCATGCCTACCTTATACCACATTTTCTTTATACATTCATCTCTTGATGGGCATCTAGGTTGCTTCCTGAGTTTAGTTATTGTGAGTTGTGCTACTAAAACATGAGTATGCAGGTGTATTATTATAATATGATGTGTTTGACTCTTGGGAAAGACATTTCTAAATATGACATAAATCCTGAAGATGTAAAAGAGAAAGATTGACAAATTCAATCACATTAAAAAAGGAAAAACACTTCTATATGGTAAGAGATACTATAAGCAACTTCAAAAGACAAACTGAACAAAATTAGCAACTTATACCATGAAGGATTAGCTTTTCTATAAACAGATAAGGAAAACTAATAGTCAAATTGGAAAATGGGCAAAGGCTGAGAACAATTACCAGAACTACAAACTGCTCTTAAACCTAGGAAGGGAGATTCAGCCTCACTCATGGTTAAGATAAATGCAAATGTGAACTGCAGCGAGGTGCCATTTCTCACCATGGCACTGCACAGATCAAAAAGGTTGTTAACGACTGTGTATGAGGCTGAGGGAAAGGAGAACAGAGAGCAGGAGAAATGTCAGGGAAGTGGTGACATTTAAGTGGGCCTAGTAGGCCAGGATAATTAAAATCCAATTTAGCAACTTACTGGCACTTAAAAGAAAAAGAAAAAATAATAAAGGGAAAGATGGACAGCTTTGACTACTGAGTATAAATTAAAATATACACACACAAACAGCAAAGGCAAACAAACTGAGATATTTGCAGCAACTATAAGAGCCTGAGTTTTGAATGCCATCCATATGAGAAGCATTCATTAAATTCAATCAATAAGCATTAGAATACCACTCAAAAAATAACAGAAATGAAAAAACCATTTCTAGAATGAATAGGGCATACTTATTGTTAACAACTGCGTGGAAAAAAGTTTAACATGATGAGTTACCATGAATGCAATATGATTCAGTTTTTCAAATGATATTCATCATAAAATTAGATAGAGAAATGTTTTATTGTCTGTTGAAAAGAATGTGGAGAAATTGACCCTCCAGTTATACCTGACAGATATGCAAACTGATACAATATTGTTTCTGGAAACAAGCATAAAGCCTTTAAAGGTGTGTATCCTATCTTTATTTGGGAAATTCTATACCACAAACTCTATTTTATGGAAACATCCTGAAATACAGAAAAAGATGCGTGTAGAATAATAGGACAATGAGAATGACAAATTAGAAGCAATCTAGATGTTTCCAACTGCAAGATTATTCAATAAACTGAGGCATATTCATATGCTGGAATATTATGCAGCTATTAAAATAGTCACAAGGAGTTTTTAACATCATGGTTAAATGCTCACAGGATGTTGTGTGGTGGGAAAAACACTTCAATTGTACAAGAAACTTCAGTAAAAAGGCAAAATCACTTTGCACAGGGAAAGGACAGGAAGGAAATAGACATTAATAGTGGTTATTTGTGGAAGAGTAAATCACTGGTTAAATTTTTTTACCCTTCTCTTTATTTTGCACTTTTAGACCTTCTCTTCAGTTATGATGTATTACTCTTATAGGAAAAGGCTTCAAAAATTTCTTTTTCCATCTATTTGTGTCACAAGTAAGAGCTACAAGTGTCTGTGCTATTAGGAGGGTTGCTGGGGATCCCGGTTAACTATGGTTCTCTTTTGTATTTTTTCAGCTTTCCTTTGCTGCAACCACACCTGTTCTAGCCGATAAGAAAAAATATCCGTATTTCTTCCGGACGGTGCCCTCAGACAACGCAGTGAATCCAGCCATCCTGAAGCTGCTGAAGCACTACCGCTGGCGGCGCGTGGGCACGCTCACCCAGGACGTGCAGCGCTTCTCTGAGGTAGGCGCTGCCTGCCTGGCTGCAGGGCACCAGCCAGCTCCCTAGTGGGCAGTGATCCCGTGGGCGCTGGTGGGAGCAGGACCTCAGCTGTTTCACCAGTGGCAAAAGAGAGCTGGTGGCAGATGGATGTATGCAGGGCGCTGGTGGGAACCCCCATCCTAGCCTGCACGGCAGCGGGACTGGTCTTCTCCTGGCTCTCACTCCCGCACGGTCTGTGGGCTTGTCCCTATTACTGATGATGTAGTAGCTTTCTAAGATAATGTGTGCCACCAAGTGAAGAGTTTGGGGGAAGACCTGGCTTGGAACCACAACTTCTAGGTCATCTTGACTTGAGTGGCTTTTTTGTTTTTTGTTTTGGTTTGAATAATGGCTTATGCTCACACGTAAATATATGAGATCTTTTTTGTTTTTGTTTTGGAAAAGAAAGCTCTAAAACATGTATGATAAGAGAGTAAAATTTGTTGCTTTGTCTCAATTTCCCATCCCACTTCCTCTCTCCAATTCTCCTGTTTTCAATTTGGTATTCATCTTCCTAGAACTTTTTAGGTATATATGTTTAAGGCCAAATAACTTCATACTATACGTATTTTACTTTTTTATTTGCTTTGCAACCAGTCTTGGAGACCTTGATTGCCTTCATGTTTTAACGAGGCATAGTGGTCAGTCAATGGCTGTGCAGAAACTTAGTGCACTACACCCCAGAAATGTTCACAGACCTCTGAGATTGCAGCCAACACCTTTAGGCCTGGGTATGCATCTTGGCCTTAGGTTTCTGGAAGTTGGCATTAGTGGACCATTTAAAAGTTTGAGAGGAACTGACCTCCAAGTGGGTTGTTTTACTTTTGAGTTCCACCAATGACCCTTGAAAATTCCCATTCCCATACAGTCTTACTAACAGGAATAGCAGCAAATGTTTAAAAAGTTATCCCCCCCTTACATGAGTGCAAAGTAATCTGTTTTTTTCTTGTTTTATACTTTGCTTTCTCTTCCCATGTATACTCTTTATCCTTAGGGGCTTTCAAAAAAGCAAGACAGCCTAGGTGTGCTGAGCAACCCAGGCGTCTCTACCTGTTAGATATGGGAAATTTCCAGGCATGAGACAGGTGTCCAGCAGACCTTAGCCGGGAAGGTGGGGGAAGACACACACCATTCTGCCAGCGCAGGAAGGGAAAAAAACCCAGGCAGGAGGTGACAGAGGTGGGGCAGAGTGTACTGTGAATCATCAACACTGGTTTCCATCTCAGCTCTGCACTTCCGTTCCTGAGGATCTTATCTTTCATGGGTAATAGAGGCCACTCCACACCTTGGTTCTGTGACCTTGGAGAAGCCACTCTACTTCTTTGAGTTGCAGTTTTCTTCCCCTGGAAGCAAAATAGGGACAATAACCTCATCCTGAGGGGCTTTTGTCCATTGAAAATGGATTTGAAAGAGCTTTATAAGCAGTGAGGTTCATGCATAGACTGGGATGTTTTTGGAGGTGCTTGGAGAGTGGAAGCATTTGGCCCAGCTGTGAATGGTGATTGAACAAGGCCAGCCCTCCTCAGCTCCCGCTTTTTTGCTTCTTGGCCCCCCAGGAAGAGGCCCGCAGGACTTGTCCACTGGTGGGAACAACTCATTGCCAAACTCTGAAGAGGCTTTCGCTGGCAGACTGCCCTTTACAGAGCAGTGACAAATATTCGAAAATGAGCATGAAATAGGTTCACAATAGAGAATAAGGAGGGCCGGAACCCTGGCCCCATTAGCACCTGACCTTGCAGTGATTTGTGGGACCTGCTTCTTTCTAATAGCATCTTTTCTATCAGTGCCTTAGATATGTCCACTAATCTCCCGATTTGTAGAAGGGGAAACTGAGACCCAGAGAAGTAAAGAGAGAGCTCATGGTTTCACAGCACCCTCTGGAGTTATGAAACATGGTCCCTGGAACAGTTAACACTGAATCCCCAGTTCAGACTTCCCATCACTCTCGCCATCTGTAACTTCCCAGTATCCTATGGCATTACCTGTATATAGCCTCAGAGGTTTGACAATTCCACGAGGCTTCGCCTAAAGAGGATAAATTCCTTGATGTTGGTTTAGTGCTTCTTAGACTCCCAAACACCTCACAGCCAGCAGCCCTGTAGGGAGGAGTAATGGGTCCTATTTTGCAAGTGAGGAAACTGAGGCTTGCAGAGGGCTGGCGGCTCCTCGCCCCAGGACACATGCTGGTAGAGTACGGTCTGACCCTCCAGGCTGTTGATCAGTGGCTTCTCTACTATTGATCATCACTGGCATCAGGCACTGACAATTAGGTGCCACATCTCTGACCCTTGCATAGCTGTGTTGGGGCTCTCTGCTGGGGTCTCAGGGCATCTTTGTGGGAATTCTCTTTCCCTAAGGATAGGATGGTGCTTGGAGGTATTGCTGACAAGGACCCTTCCCAAGTTAAATCCCTCAGCCCAGCTGACACTTCTTTGTGCCCAGGGGCTTTGGCTTCCCTCTCCTGATGTCTGGCCTGCATCTCTGGAGTGCAGCCTCTGGAAATGCACCAGGGGCTAACAACTTTTCGTGAGTGCAAAGGAAACTGGATTCCTTTTATGAAACTGGTCGATCAACAGTGTCAAGCACTTCTGTTCTGAACGGGTGCACCAGAAGGAATGTCAAGTGAAAGCAATCCTGAAGTTAGAGGGACAAAGAAGGACCTTAATCCCACAGAGCTTATTGCAGTGGCATTGTCCCTGGGAAGGAGTAGAGGGTGAGGGCCATCTCAGCTTTGGGATCAGTTGCTCCAGCAAGTGCCAGTCTCTTAGATTCAGGGCTAGTCCCTAAGGCCCAGAAGCTGCTCCAGACTTGGATCAGATGAGCTGATTTTTAGGCCCAGCTTTGGCAAGGGACGGCTGTGTGATCTCCAGCAGTACACCTCACCCTGGTGAATCTTGGGTGTATCAGACTTAGAACTATTTGGAGGACAACCATGGCTGAAAAGACTGTGCTTGCTGCAGCCAAGCCCTCTCTGTATCAAAGATTTAATGAAATGGAAGAAGAAGAAAGAAGGGCTTGGTAGCAGATAGGCTGATTGTTGAGCCCAGCTTTGCCTGTCAAGGGCTGTGTGACCCCAGATGTTCACCTTGCAGAGGTCCAGTTCTCTTTCCTGGAAGATGGGGATGTGTCCCCCTACATCACAAGCACTGGGAGATGAGAGCTTTAGGTGAAAAAAATATGGTAAATGAAAGACTTCTGTGTATGAGATGCTCATTCAATAGCCACTCACTGCTCTAGTGACTCATGGCACCAACGCTGGGAATGCATATCCATTCACTCAGAAAATAATGTGGCCTCCTGTGTGCCACACTGTATGACGGGCGCTGTGCTGTGGAGGATCGCAGATGAATGGACAGGGCCTCAGGCGAGCGTAGTCCCAAGCTCCCTGCACTGTGTTCTCAATCTGGCTGCTCACTACAATCACCAGGAAAATTTGGGTTTTTTTTTTTTTTCTATTTTAAAAAATCCAAAATAAAATTTTAAGTTGGATTTTTTTTCTCTTCCTTTTCTTCACTTTTAACAACTTTGTGGAGATATAATTTACACACCGCACATTTCATAATACATTGTTAATGTACAATTTAGTTATTTTTAACACATTTTCATGGATATGCAACCATCATCACAGTCCTGTTTCACAACTCTCCCATCACTCCAAAGGGTCCCTTGGTCCCCAGTCAGTCCCATCCTTCACTGCCAGGTTGGTGTGTTCTCTATTTCTCACCTTCCCTGGAAATTTCACATAAATGGAATGCTATAACCTACAGTTTTGGGTGCCAGGTTTCTTCCACATAGCACAATGTGTTGGAGGTTCATTGTTTTTGTGGCACGACAGTGTGTTTTTCTATACTACTGAATAGTACTCCTCTAGATAAAACAACTTTTAGACTCACACGGGAACCTTTAAAATTCCTGATGTCCAAGCCGCACCCCAGAACAATTACATTAGCTGGCCCCCATGTTAGGCCTCTCCAAGCTCTAGGGTGAGTTCTAGCCTGGGCATCACTGCCGTGATCATTGACTCAGTCTGTTCCGGTTGGAAGATGACGCCCTCTTGTGGTGGGCACCTTTGAGCTGGGAGCAGTTCGCAACTCCTCGATGGCCTCACTGCCCTTAGCAGGTCTAGGACTGTGGACAGAGCAGAAAGTGTGGAGAGAGGACCTGTTCCAGTGCTGGGGATCTAATGGTTGCAACACAAAGGTGGGGGTGCTGGTGAGGGCAGGGTATGCTGAGAGAGCGGTGCTTGAGGTCTGGGACGGGGAGCAGTGGTCAGGCAGGTAGCCTGTGGGATTGTGGGAAGTGGAGCTCTGAAGGCTCCATGGAGACCGAGTATAGTAATGAACTGGAGGGACCGGAGGGTGTGGTCAGAGCTAGAAGAGTGCAGGGATTGAGCGTCAGGGCTAAAATGGAGGGGAGGTAAAGTTACTAGAATTAGGGCCTCGGAAACATAAGACCCGAGCACCTTGTGCAGTCCCCAGGAGTGCTGCAGGCCCAGGACGGAGGCAGGGCTGTGCGTGGGGATGGAAGCATGAAGGACCAGCAGAGGACAGGGGATTTGGGGCTGCCCCCAGTTCCAGGTCTTATAGCTACCAAATCATCTTCACTAAGCAATTCACTTGGCTTTTAATTCTAGGACATGACTAACCTGCAGAATTTCTTTAGACAAATCCCTTGCTCTCTTTGAGTCTGTTTCCCATTCTGTAACTTAAGGAGGGAGTTGGGACCGTTGACCTGTAAGACTTCCAGCTCAAAGACTTTTTGACTCTAGGTTGAAGCTTACATAGGTCTGGGCATTGACCCGGATCCTGCCATTTCCAGGGGGTGTGATTGTGGGAATTACTTAATCACTTTGTGCCTCTGGTTTGATCCATATTTTAAAAGACTTTCCTTTTTTTTTTATTTTGAGCAGTTTTAGATTCACAGAAAAATCGAGAAGAGGGTATAAAGTTTTCCTATGTATTCCCCACCCCCATACATGCACAGCCTCTGTCATTATTCACATCCCCCACCAGGGTGACACATTTGTTACAACTGATGAACCTGCACTGACACATCATTATCACCCCGAGTCTGGAGGTTACTTTAGGGGTCACAGTTGCTGGTGTGTGTTCTATGAGTTTGGACAAATACGTAATGACATGCATCTACAATATCATAGAGAGTATTTTGACTACCCTAAGTATCAGTTCACTGTTCTCCATAATTTTGCCTTTTTTGTGTCTTACAGTTGGAATCATGCAGAATGCAGGCTTTTCAGATTGGCTTCTTTTATTTAGTGAATAGACATTTAGCTCCTCTGTGTCTTTTCTTGGCTGGATCGCTCATTTCTTTTTCAGTGCTGAATAATATTCTGTTGTCTGTATATACCATAATTTTTTAAACCTGATTACCTACTGAAAGACATCTAGGTTACTTCCAAGTTTTGGTAGTTAGGAATAAACCTGCTGTAAACATCTGCATGCAGGTTTTGGTATGGACATAAGCTTTTAGCTCCTTTGGATAAATACCAAGGAGCTTGGTTGCTGGATCATATAGCAAGTATATCTTCAGTTTTATAAGAAACTGCCAAACTGTCTTCCAAAATGGCTTTGCCATTTTGTATTTCCATCAGCAAGTTCTCATTACTGTAACCCCTACCAGCATTTGGTGTCGTTAGTGTCCCAGGTTTGGCTACTCTAAAGCAGCTGTATGTCATTGTCATTTTAATTTGCATTTTCCTATTGACATAGAACGTGGGGTCTGTTCTCATATGCTTATTTTCCTTCTTACTTTGTGGTGCATGGCCATAATCATAGTACCAACTACCTCTTAGGGTTTTGAGGATCAGATGTGTTAGGGTACTTAAAGCACTAAGAAAAGCACCTGGCTCATCAAAAGTACTGGGTGAGGAGCAGCAGTCATGTTTATGATCATCTAGAATCTTGTTCCTCTGCCTGTCATTAACCTCATTCAGGAGCCCCTGTGTGGCAGGATTTCTGTGCCCAATGGAAGTGCCACTCCCCTCCTTTCTCCTCTCTCCAGGCAGGCTCTCAGACTTCCTACCTCCTGGCTGGTCCTCAGTGATCTGAAGGATTATGGGGCTGACTTTTCCTTACCAGAGACCTCCCTCAAGTGGCAAGACCCACCAAGGCCCTTGATCTGCCAGAGACAGAAAGGTCGCCATCTGTGGAGTTTCCTCTTCAAAGCACCTGCCCTTTCAGGCCCCCCAGTGCCCCACCTGGCCTGTAGAATCTTCCCCACTTGCCGAGTAGCCATCTGGCCCACTGTGGAGGTCTCTGGTGAACTCTTCTAAAGTTGCTGCTTGCTCTTTCAAAGTATGAGCCTGGGAAAGTCCCCTGCGGTTGGCGGCAGGGGGACCCCATGCACAGAAGTCTGCACGGAAGTCAGAGGATCACCCTCTAAGCAACAGCTAGCCCCCTAGTGTGGCTCAAGAGACCCTTCATGGTCCCCGAGGCCACTTTCTCTGTCTCTCCTCTGCTCACTTCTCCTTCTGCCCTGCTGGTCCAGCCACATCTCCACGTCTACTCCTCTCTCTGTAGGAGCATCCTCCCCACTTGGCTGCCACCTCTTTTCCAGTAGGATCAGGTGAACCACCTTGACTCTGTGCCCACTACCCTGGTGCCTGTTCTTAGTGCCCTGAGGAAGACACCACCTGCTTCCTCATCTTTCTCCCATCGCCAGCACTGGTCTGTGTCCCTTCCCTGTGCAGGGTGCCTGGTCCACAAGTGTGCAATAAGGGCATGGTTCAGTAAAGGATTTTTCTATTTGGTCAGAATCTTAGGGACAAATTTAGTGATTTCCTCTTTGTTACCCTGAGTCTGCACCTGTGATGGCAATATGAGCATAGGAGGCACAGAACATCCCTACCCTGCCATCTGCCCTCGTGCTGACCTCATCCTCTGTCCAGACTGCCTCCTGCCCAGAAGTCACCAGGGCAATAGGGAAGAAGGAAGGAGCCAGCAATGACAGGGTGTGAGACTAGGGCTGTTGTCGTTTCTTAACTTGATGTCTTTTTTGGACATGACGTTGTTCACTGGTGGAGATTCTTCTAGAGCTCTCAGTGGAAAGTTCTAGGCCACCCACAGGAACTAGTGCTGCCAAGAATTTGCCATGTGGTTGCTTCTGGGGGATGTTGGAGTGGGAGCTGGGGATGTATACACTGTAGTTTGTGTCTGGGTGCTTCTTTCCTGGAGGTTCTTCTGAGTGGTCAACACCTCAGAATCCTTAATCTTCAGGTCCACAATCTAGAGCATGCATGCTCATAGTGTGGTCCCTGGCCCAGCAGTATCAGCAGCTGCACCTGGGTTCTGCCCCAGATTCAAAGAGTTAGACATGTGAGAGGACCCAGAAATCTGGCTGCTGCATGCTGGAGTTAGATACCCACTACGTCGGAGCTGAGACCACCAGACCCTAAGCCCACTTTTCCTCAGAAAAGGGCCACACACACCTTGGTCTCCCCCTGCCTCAGGCTTACCTAGGCTGCCAGATTTTCCACCACTAGGAGATAGGAGGGGAACAAGAGAGATCAGATTTAATCTAGTGCCCCACCTTCACCCCAACTTTTTTTTTCAGTACGGAGGCTCAAACTCACAACCTCGCACCTGCCCGACAAGCGCTTAAGCCACTGAGCCAAACTCCTGGTCCTATTTTTTTTGAGGCAGGGTTGTACTATGTAGTTCAGATCGGCCTTGCTCACGTTGTAGCCCAAGCTGGTCTTGAACTCACAACTCTCTGCCTACCTCAGCCTCCTGAGTGCTGGGATTAAAGGCGTGCACCACCACTCCTGGCTCACTCCAACTTTTATCTGAAGGACTTGCTAATGCTTTTAGATGACTTAGCCATGCCCTAAACCTGCATCCTCCTCTTTTCAGTTCTTACTCTACCTCAGGGAGGGACCATACTTGCAGGGCATCCAGCAAGAATGAGTACATGTCTGTCCCACCCCCAAAGTAGCTGTTTGTTGTAGCCTCTTTGGCATCTTTGGGGAGGTAGGTCCCTTATTTCCCAGAGTATGGCATAAGCATGTGATATCTTTGTGCAAATTTAACTGTGCTATATTTATGTTTTATAGGCTAGAAAAAAATCATCACCAGCTCATCTTCTGTACTTCATGGATATTGTTACTTAGGGTGGAACTCCCAGTAAGAAGTGAGACAGATTAAAGGAAAATACAGAGTTAGTGGTTCCATAGGTGATGTGCACACCTGGTGAAATGGCCCTCGAGGTGACCAGAGTGTTTGAAGTTTGGGGACCACAGGGACAAAGACTTCTTGGCCACCTATCCATTTAACTTGGCCAGGAGTGGGGAAGGGGGTTCTCTGCTCTCCCATCCCTACAAAGGCAGAGAATCTGCCTGGGAAGAACCATTGGCTGTCAGATCTCTAGTGTCCAGTGTCATCCCAGTGGCAGCGTGTGCCCACCCAGGGCCCTTGGCCGGTATGGAGGGTATGACTAGGTCTGTTACAGAGGAGGCTTTTATGGCTTGTGTCTAGATGTCCCCTTGAAGCCTCACACAGTCATAGGCAGGGCTTTCTCAAAGGTGGCTGAATCTAGAGTGTGTGATGCTGGGATTAAGGGTATGTGATTACTAAATCAGTCCACTGATTGGTTTGGCACCGACCTAATCCCCATAGCTTTGATAGAGTGTGAAAGGGGCAGAAAAGTGCTGCTAAGGCCCCTTGCTTGCCTTTCTGCCTTCTGTCTGCCATGAACAGTTTCTCTTCTGTGATGCCCCTCTGCCACGCTACCCTTCCTTGGAGCCAGACAGCTGTGAACTGAAATCTCTACAAACTGAGCCAAATAAGCCTTCGCCCCTTCAGTTTTGAGTGTTGGGTGTTTTGCCTCAGCAGTGCGAAAAAGTAACCAAGACAGAGGCATAGCTTCAAACTGGTTGCTGGGGTTGACCTCCGAACTAGGAACATGGGGAGGATCCCAGTATCAGCTCCATGGGTGGCTATGCCCTTACTGCAGACTGCATGGATCCTGGAACACAAAGATGAGGGAGCGTGCCTTCTCTGAGACACTGTCTGGTGGAAATTGGCCATCTACAGTGTCCTCAAAGCCCTCACAGAGATACTTCCTGGTGCCTCTTGCAGCTCTGGGCTGTGTTCCCAGACACAGCTGCAGCCTTGTGAAACAGCTGCTGCATCCGGACACTTAACGGTAGGAAAGTGTCATTGTCACATCATCCACTGCCATTTTTTTGAGTACCTACTATGTGTAGGTGATTATACCCAGTCAGTCAGCACTGTGCCATCTATTTTAGAGAACTCATGTGGTGTATGACTTTGTCAGGATCTGACAACCAAGAGGTGACAGGTATGTGTGTGAGCTTAAAAGAGAAGAGATCAGGATCTGATGATAGCATCTCCCCACCCCACCAGAAGCTAGGAGGTACACGTATAGGATAACAACCCATCTCATGAGATCTCTTTGTAGTCCCTTGGAGCTCTCGTCATAGGATTCAGCATGTCATTTGTATTATTTTCCTAGCTCCTGGATCTCAAAGCCCAATATACCCTCCACACCTGCTCCTATAATTCTTCCCTGGATCCCTTATCATGCTTGGTCCTCCTGGCTGACAGCACAGTGCATCCTGTCATGTGTAGATTCTCCAGAGCTATTCTGGGACATTCTGGCTGTGGTTCCCCCCAAAGCCCGTCTGCCAGGCTTGGAGAACACCAGAGCCTTGTGAACAAAGGACTGGAGTGGGGAAAGGGTGTAGAACCTTCAGAAAATGGTAAGAAGTCTGTGGGGCTCCATAACTCAATGCTCAGGGTGAGAAGTGGAAGGAAAAAAGGACAACGAAGTCTCCTTGTGTCTCCAAGGTGGGTCTTTGCCTGCCAGCAGTAGGGGGCCACAGAAAGATTTAAATAGGGAGGGTGAGACGGTAGAAGTCTTGAGAGCAGATTGAGACAAGTAGACCAGAGGCTGGGAAGCCAGCCAGGAGGCTACTGCAGTATTCAAAGGAAAAATTAGAAGATTACTTTATTTTCTTACATAAAAGAGAGTAGCTGCTTTCTTATATAAAAATATCAATTATCCCTTTGTTGTTATTTTTGCTTTTTATTTTAAAATATTATTATTTTCTAATTGTAATGTTGATCTGTACTCAAGGCAGAAAATGTGGAAAACACAGAAGGGCAAAAAGGATAAGTAAAAATCGACCATAATTTAATGTGTTATTAGTCCATTTTCTATCGCTATTGCAAAATACTTGGGGCTGGGTACTTTATAATGAAAAAGAAGTTCATTTAGCTCACAGTTCTACAGGTTCAAGACCATGGTACCAGTATAAACTTGATTTTGAAGACTTCGTTGTGGATGGTATCACAGTGGTGGGAACATATGCAGGAAGGAGAGATCATATGGCAGGTCAGCCCGCTCTTGAGAACTAACCAGGATCCTATGAGAGCATTAATTCCTAGGCAGTGCCTTCAATGATCTAATTATCTCCCACTAGGCCTCAGTTCTTAAAGATTTCACACCACCTCCTAGCTTAGCCACACTGGGGACAAAGTCTCTAACACTTACTTCACTGGGGGACAAACCACCTCCAAACATAGCACCTAGACACTAAAAGGTCACTGTTAACATCTGGACTTGTCATTCCACTTTTTCCAATATGTACAAATAAACATGCTTTTAATACACAAGTGGCTTCTTTGACTTAGTAGTCCAGGGAGAATGCTTTCCCAGGCCAGCAAATGTTTACACTGTGACTCATAATGACCACCTAGTGCTTGTTGACTCTGGCCCTGGTGGCACTGTGAACTGCTGCTACCTGAGCCAGAGCCCTCTCTGATGTATTTCGGGCCATATTTTCCTCCAGTTTTGTTTTCTAAAGGTGTTAGAGATTATTTTTCTTGAATTCTTTGTCATTTCAAGAAATTTGGAATGGGCCAGGAGGTAGATGTGTACTTGCTTTCACCATCTTTACCCAGTAGCTATTCAAAAACTTCTCTGCTATCCATTGCTATTGCTTACTCAAGAAAACCCCATTAAAGAACGTGGAAGCCATTTGCCAGTCTTTACTGATTATAAACAATGATATAGTAAACTCATACTTGAGTTTCTGTTGGAACATCTCTGATTATTTTCTAATGTTAAGTTCCTAGAAATAACATATATACATTTTTTAATCTTTCATAGATATTGCCAAATTGTCCTCCAGATAGATCATACCAATTTAGAGTTTCATAGCAATATATGAAAGCACTCCTTGCCAACATTGTGTATTATTCTTTTCTGATCTTTGGCAACTGCTACTTTAATTTGCATTTCTCTGATTACTATTAAAATTGAATTTCTTTTTTTACTAAGATTCTCATTTCTGATTCTCTTTTCGTAAATTGGCAGTTCATGCTGTTGGCAATTTTTCCTATTGGAGTGTTCTTTTTCTTACCAGTTTATAAGCATTCTTTACAGAGTAAAGATAATGGGCTCTCAGCCCATTATCACATAGGCTGCAGATATTTTCCCAAGTTTCATGTGACATTTAACTTTGTTTTTGATGTTATTTGATACCTACATTCAAAATCTTAAATTCAACAGACTCAAATTTATCAGGACCAATTTTTCATCCTTAGTCATGTTTAGCAAGCTCTTTCCATCACAAGAATTTTTGTAAATATTCAATTATGTTTTCTCCTAGTACTTTTATTACTTCATGTTTCAGTTTACCTGGAATTTTAGTATCTGATCTGAAATATCAAACTTTTCCCTCCCACTTTAGTCAGAGTCATTCACTGATTCTTTCAGCATTTAAATGATATATCTCTTTCCAAGTCATTAAAATCCCTATGCTAGGGGCCAGGGATATAGCTCAGTGGCATAAAAGCGCCTGCCTGGCAAGCACAAGGTCTAGAGTTCAATTCCTGGTACAAAAATAAAATCCCTATGCCAAATTTAATCTTTAGAAAATACTAGGCTATATTTTATATATGCTGTAGAGTATTTCAGTGTGTTGGGAATATAATGCCAACCACATTTATGATTTGAAATTCCTAGTGGCCACATTTTAAAAAGTAAATGAAATAGGTAAAATTTATTTTAATAATAACTTAATAGTAATTTAAAATTTCATAATGCAGTATATCCAAAATGCTATCATTTCAACATGTGACTGACACTAACACTCCAGCTACTCAGTAACCTCATATGGCTAATGGCTACTACTGGACAGTGATGCTGTCCTGAGGATTTTTTGTTTTTGTTTTTTATTGGTACATGTTTGCAATTCACGCAGCTTGCAGTCATCTTGGGAGTGGTCACGTGTACATATTGTGTCTTTTTCTTTCTTATTTTTTTTAAATCTCTTGCCCCTTCCCTTCTCTCTCCCATCCCTTACTGGTTCCCCTATCCTCTTTTTCATATTTGTTGATATTACTTGTCTTAGCTCATGCTATGGCGTATAGTGTTTACATTAATTGAGGTTATTAGGCTCCTATTCCTGAGTTTTTAAATTTCATTCCTTTGATTTACCTGTGTACTTAGGAACTGACATCACAGTGTTTTAAATAGTCCTGATAGAAGTCATATGATAACATAGCATAATATAACAATATGCAATCTTCCTTTTGTCATAATCGTCTTTATTTTTCACAAGTGTAATTGTTGGAAGGTTCCCAAAAATGCTCTTAGTGATTTTATTTGAATTCTAGTCACTCTGTAATAAATTTGGGGGAGATCTGACGTTTTTAAAATACTGAGTCTGTACATTGTGAACGTGGAACATGTCTCTATGTAAGCTTTCTTATTGGATACTCTATAAAGTTTTGTCATTTTCTTTATGTAGATCCTTTCCATTTGCTGTTGAGTTTATTTTCAAGTATTCTGAAATTCAGGCAATTCATTACTGCTTTGGGAAATGGGGTCTATCTTCCATGATATTTTTAAAGTGGCTGTTACTAAAGTATAGGAAAGCTATAGATCTGTGTATATAACCCTTATGCCTGGCCATATTGAACTCATTCCTTCTGGTAGCTTTTACTCTCATAATTCCCTTGAGTTTTCTAGGTAGACTACAATGGCAACCAAAGCAAGAATGCATTTTCTCTGCTTTCCAGTGCTTACAGCATCTTCATCCTCATCATGTTTTCCTTGGGGCTGGGTTGCACAGTGCTTAAGAGCAGGACGATAGACTGCCAGGTTCTAACTCCAGTACAGCCGCTTACCAGCTGGATGATTTTGGGCAGATCACTGATTTTTCTATGTCCCTGATAATAGGGCCATATTACCTCAAGTGTCATGAGCGTTAAAATCGCAAACACATATAAAGAGCTTAGGGGTTAGAGTAGTGCCCAAGGGAGCACCCAATATATATTAGTTATGGTTTCATTCATTAGATATTCTAGAACTATATTTGCACACGGTAACAATCCTGAGTATTCTTATCTCGTTCTTGATTTAAATGAGGATGCTGTTAGCAAGGTTTGATGTCTGTCAGTTATTCCTCATCACGTTAAGGGTTGTTCTATTTTTATTTACTCAGTGTGTATATCAAACATGCATACTGCAAAATCAGACCCCTATTTGTGCTCAATATTGGCAGCTGCATGTTTTTCTTAGATGTATTACTGTGACAAATTACAGTCATCAGTTTTCTTGTATTTCTCTTCTAATGCATTCATTTATTTAACACAGTTGTCAAATGACACATACATGTTGGTCTCTGTGCTAGGCATCTGTGAATGAAACAAAGCCCCTCCCCTCCACGAGCCTGCATTCTAATTCTAGTACAGGGGATGTTGAGAACTACTGAGTAATTAAACGTATAATATGTCTGTCAGATGACAAAAGCTATGGAAAAAATTAAATCTGGTAAGAGGAAACAGACACACAATATAGAGTGGGGAGAGATCTAGGAGAGGTCAAGCGAGACTCACAGGTAAGGTGACATTTGAGCAGATAGCTGAAGGAAGTAAAGAGCAAGTCCTCAGATATTTGGAAGAATAGTGTCCCAGAAAGAGAGAGAGAGAGAAAGAGAGAGAGAGAGAGGGAAAAGCAGGGCAAAAGTGCTGATGTGGGAGGGATTCTGGAGGGACTGAAGCAATGTTTGGAGACACCATCAAGGCTGGGGCAGAATGGGGTGGCTGGTTGGAAATCAGGGAAAAGATTTGTGGCTTTTAAGGGACATTTGTGAGAATTTTGGCTCATACTCTAAATCACTGAGAAACTACTAGAGAGTGTTTTGGTTTTTGTTTTTATTGAGAAAAAAAATCGCATAGTAGAAGAGCATCTGTTTTAACCATTTTAACACATTCAGTTAAGTGCTATCTAGTGTGTACAGTGATGTACAATCATTAATACTGTCCAATTTCAGAACATTTTTGTGATCCCCAGAAGATATCCCATGTCTATTAGCATTCACTCATTCCCCTCCCCCTAGCCCATAAGAACCACAAATCTATTTTTTTGTCTCTATGGATTTGCCTGTAACAGTTCATATAAATAAAATAATAAAATACATGGTTTTTGTGTCTAGCTTGTTTCACTTCACATAATGTTTTCAAGGTTCATTTATGTTGTAGCATGTATCAGTACTTTACCTCTTTTTATGGCCAAATACTATTCTGTTATTTGAATATGACAAATTTTGTTTACCCATTCATCAACAGAAGGACATTTTGGTTGTTTCTACTTCTGGCTATTATGAATGATGCTGCTATGAACATTTCTGTGTACATTTTTATGTGGACATACGTGTATGTTTTCAGTCCTTTTGGATATATACTTCTCCAAAGAGTGGAACTGCTATATTATATGGTAATTCCATATTTAACATTTGGAGAAACTGCCTAACCATTTTCTGGTTTACATCAGTAGCTACACCATTTTTATATTCCCATCAGCAATATATGAGAGTTATGATTTCTCCACATCTTTGCCTACACTTACTATTTTTCATTTAAAAAAATTATAGCCACCCTACTGGATGCAAAGTGGTTTTGATGTGTATTAACCTAATGAATAAAGATATTAAGCACATTTTCATATGCGTATTGGATATTCGTGTATCTTCTTAGGAAATAAGATTATCGAAATCTTTTGTCCAAACTTTTGTGATTCAGTTATAATAATTCTTTGTATTTCCTGGATATTAGACCCATATCACATATAGATGATCCTTGACTTGGGATGGTTATCATCCTGATCAACCCATCATAAATTGAAAACACTGTCAAATGTGCATTTAATGCACCTAAGCTACTGAACATCATAGCTTAGCCTACCTTGCCCTAAATATGCTCAGAACACTTACAGTAGTCTGCAGTTAGGCAAAATCATCTAACACAAAACTTACTTTATAATAATGTGTTGACTAGCATATGTAATGTATTGAATACTTGTATCCAAAAGACACTGGCAGTATGGTACATGGTAGAGTACTGGTTTTCCAACTTCATCACTGCATGGTTTAGCGGGATCTGCAGCTCTCTGTGGCTGCCCAGCATCAGAAGAGAGTATCATTCTGTTTATCATGAGCCTGGAGGGGAAATCAAAATTCAAAGTTTTGTTTCTACTGGATGTATTTTACTTTTGTGTCATTGTAAGTTGAAAAATCATAAGTTAAACCATTATAAGTCAGACACTGTCTGTATATCATTCACAAAGATTTTCTTCTGTTTATGTATTTTTTTACCTTCTTAATGGTATATTTTGCATAAAAGTTTTAATTTTGACAAGGTAAAAACAAATTGTGCTTTGGATATCATATTTATGGACCATTTTCTAATCCAAGTTCAGGAAGACTTAAACCTACATTTTTTTCTAAGAGTTGTGTAGTTTTAGCTCTTACCTCTGGGTATTTGGGCGCCATTGAGTTAAGTTTTTACATATGGTATGAGGTAAGGTTCACTTTCCTTCAATATGAGCAGTATATGTCCTTCCCCACACAAAACTGGGAGAGCCTGCTTTCTGTGACCCTGGCTTCCCACAGCTACTTGAATGTACCATTGCAGTAGTCTGCCTTGTTACTGCCCTGATCCTGGTCTCTGAACATATTTGCTATCTTAGTTCCTTTTCTCTCATTGCTGAGACAAAATACCTGACACCAAAAATTAAAGGGAGAAAGGTTTATTTAGCTCACAGTCTATAGAAGTTTCAGTCCGTAATTGGATGGCTCCAAGACTGGATAGCATGGCAGACAGGCACTGCAGAGGAGAAACAGTTCATGGCAGGCAAAAGGCAACAAAAAAGCAAGGGACTAACACAGATCTTTCTGTCTCTTATATCTTATCCAGGCTACTTAAGGGGAGTAGCACTTACACCCTTAATCCTAGTGTCCTTGATCCTAGCATTGTACTATAAATCAATCCCAGCATCATACACTCTAGATCCAGCCACCTCTGAAGAAGCTCCACCTATGACTGCATGAGGCTTTGGAGGGACATCTAGAAACAAGCCATAATATTCCACTTCTGCCTCTACCAAAGACTCATGCACATCCCTTTATGCAAAAGGCATTTATTCTATCTCCAAGTGTTTTCAAAGTCCTAACACTTTCAGCATTGCTTAAAAGCCCAAGTCCAAAGTCTTCTCTAAGATTTAAGGCAAACTTAGGTGTAAGCCCCATACAAATGGGAAGAAAGTTTAGCACTTCCAACATCCAAGGGCACAAGATAGAGATTTCTATTCCAAAAGGTACAAATAGGAGGGTACAAAGGAATGAAACCAAACCAAGTCCAAAATCCAGTGGTGTAAACGTAAGTCCCACAGTTCCTCTTCTAGCATCTCAGGCAATCTGTGGCAAGTTGCGAACTCCAAAGGGTTTGGGTGGCTGGGACCCCATGGCACTGCTGGTGGTTGTTGTTCCCGTGGCTTCTCTCTTGGGCTGTCTCTGTTCACTCCTTGCAGTTTTCCTCACACAATCTGTGTTCCTGGCTTCTCTAAACTTCTGGAGTCTCCATTGCACATCTGGCTTCACACACTGCCCTCTCAGGCACACATTGCCTGGCCTCTCAGGCCTTCTTCTGAAAACTGGGTGAAAGCCTTCCTGACTCCACAACTCTTGCATTCTGCATGCACCTAACACCAGCACCATGTGGATGATGCCAAGTCTGCCACCAGCTGGAGCAGTAGCAAGGCTTCCTTCTCTCTTGGCTGTGCAAGTTGAATGCCTATGAACTAAATCTCAAGGAATGACTTCCCTAGGCTGCCACCATTATGGAACATGGTGCTTTGGGTCTTCTCAAAGCAAAAAACGTTCACCTTTGCAACTCTGAGGCTGCAGAGGCTGGAGTCTTTGTTTCTTGTGATGTCCTCAGGCCATCTTTCTGTTGTCTTCTGAGATACTTGGCTTTTCTTTTGCAAGTCTTTTCAGTGACCAATTTCTTCTCTGTTCCATCTTTGCAGGCTGCAGTTTTACTGGAACTTCCTTTCTGGCTAAACTCAAAGTATTTTAAATCATTTTGCTGGGCTCGTTGCTCTTGAGTCTCAACATAAATTTGACTAAAAGCCCTCAACAGTAGCCATGCCAGTGCCTCAACATTAGACTGCCTTGAAGCTTCTTCTGCAAGATTAACTAGTCTGCTGCCCTTAATCTTAGTCCCAGGCAGTCTCTGGACATGGGCAAAATACAGACAAACTTTCTGCCAAGGTATAACACCCACATTTTCCAGAATCCATTGTCTGGAGTTCAACAGCCAGTGTAGTCCTTCTTCCCAGCAAAAACCTCCTAAGCCTCATCTTTACTGGCAGGATTTCTATCAGTCTTCTGCTCTTCTGCACTCTGAACAGAATCTCCCTTCAAATACAGCCTGAGGTATTCCACCTTTACTTTTTCAACCAGCATCTCCAGACCTTTCCAAGCTCTTCTTACAAGCCATTCCCAAAGGCTCCTGTCTTAGTTACTTTTCACTCATTGCTGAGACAGAAAACCTGATGCACAAAATTAGGGAAGGAAAGATTTATTTCTTACAGTTCTTGGGGGTTTCAGTCCATACTCAGTTGGCTTCAAGGCAGTGTGGCATGGCGGGGCCACCATTCATGATGGCCACAAAACCATGAGAAAGAAAACACTCCCCGCCTTTACACGGTATGTCGGCTCCACCCCTGGGCAGGTACAGCACTCACGTCATCAGTCCCAGCGCTAGACAACAAACTAATCATGAATGCCAGACTCAGTTACATCCATGCCACAATTACATGAGACTTGGTAGGGCTACAAGACCATAAACCGTAACAGCTCCCAAACCACATGGTCAGGTATAGTCAGAACAATGACTCAATGCTCTGGTATCAAAGTCTGTCTTTGTTACTTTTCTTGTTGCTGAGACCAAATACCTGTCATCCAAAGTTAAAACAGGAAAAGTTTATTTGGCTTAAAGTTGGTAGTTGGCTGGCTCCAAGGTAGGGTGGCAGATGGCAGTGGGGCATCACAGAGGAGAAACAGTTCATTGCAGGCAGAAGACAGCAAAAACAAGCAAAGGACAAGACAAACCTCTTTCTGTCAAACCAATCAGCAGATTGATTTAATGATCATCTCCCATTAATTCTAGCACCCTTAATCCTAGCATTGCATCACGAATCAATCACATACTCTAGATTTAACCATCTCTGAAAAAGCTCCACCTATGAATGCAGGAGGCTTTATGGGGGACATGTATACACAAACCATAGCACTTGCAGGCCTCTTGAAGCTCAAAAAACCACAGCCCCAAGGACCAGAGAGAGTTTTCCTCTTAAAACACTGACCCCTTTCTGTTGTCTCATTTTACTATATAGTAGAACTGTCTGCTCATCCTCCTTATTAAAAACAGCCACCTTGATGCTTGGGGGAGGAGAGGTCTACTGGTATCCTCATTAAACATTACTCACCCTTCCAGGAATAGGTTTTTCAGACATTTCTCTTGCAAAGACATACACCATTTAAAAAAAAAGTTTTAGTGTCTTCAGTGAAGCATTCCATTATTTTGTTTTTTAACCAGAGTTCTAGTTCTTGAACTTTTATTGACTCTGTCTCTATTTACTTACTTTCCGATTTACTTGCCTTTCCTTTAACATTAATAACTTCCTTCTTTATTTTGCCATTCTTGTTCTAATTTCCTGATTTGCATCCCATTTTTATACTTTTTTTAGTTGCTACTAAATCTATTTAAACAGGTAATTTTGTCTTTGATCATAGCTATAGCTGAGTCCTATATTTTTATCTAAATAGTAACTCATGATCATTATGAAACCATCCACAATTGCACTTTAAGTTTAAAATAGGAGGCTTCTACATCACTAAGTATAAACATAGAAATGCAATCATATCTATTATAAACTGTATAAAAACCACATTTATTTATTCCCCATTTCTCATCACCTTTAATTTTGTGTTGTTATAATTTGAGTTTTTATTTAATTTTACTCATCACATTGTAGATATTCTTTTCTCAATTGTACTTGAGATGCTGATTTTATCTTCAAATTACTGTAACTTTAAGTTTCAAATCCATTTTTACATGGCTTCAGTTTCTATTGACATATCTTTCATGACTGTATCTTTTGATTTATCTCTCTGTGGCCTAAAGTACATCTCTGAATGTTTTTCAAAACAATCATATGAATTTAGTATCTAGTATGCTTTTCAATAAATCAGTTTCTCTCTCTTGCTTTTTGTATGAGTGATTTTTGTGATCATAATATTCCCCCTCAAACCTCTTTAGACATTATGTCAATGTTGTAATAAAGTCCGAGGCAACCTGATTTGGTTGCTTTGTAAATAATTCCCTCCCTACCATAATGGAAGCTTGCAGAATTCTTTGTCTTTGAAATTAAGAAAGAAAAGATATCATGTATCTGATGTTTGTCTCTTTTGTCTAAAATATGACTGCTATTTTTATCTGAAGAATCTGGTCTTTCTCCAGACTACAAAATTTTCTTCTACTGTATCTTTAATTATTACTCATTTGTTCCAGGATTGTTTTTACAAATATTGAGAAATTTTAACTGAGTCTCTGTAATTTATCTTTCATGTTATTTTTCTTCTCTAGTCATTTTTATTCTTAGTCCTTGTTCTCCATCTCCAAAACAACATCTCAAGGTCATTCTTCACAACATCCATCAGTATTTTTACAGTTAAATTCTTCTCTTCTAATGCTACTTACAATTCACATATTTAATAACAGAATTCATTTTCTGTCAATGCTATCTTAATTCTACCAGACTTCTTTTTATTCTGGTTTTCCATATTACATTTTAGAAACCAGGTTTTCTTTAATCACTTTGAAGTATAAATGGACACTGCAATTTACTTTTGCTTCCGGTAGCAACTTTTTAGAGTTGACATTCTTCCTCCTTGTCTGGTTCCTTCATGATTAGAGTTTTCATAGGTTGCCTGTGCATTTTGGGCCTTCCCTGGCCTGGTATTTTCCTACAGCTTGAATGAATTCTCCTTGGGTTCCCTCATTGTTTTATCTATACACTATTAGAGTCTTGCCTTAGATACTCAGCTGGAAGATACAATGATGAAATTTCCTACTACCAGCCCAGGGACAAGCAGCCAAAGGGGCTGGGGAACCATCTGGCTCTGAGGCATTTCTTTTCTCTTGGTTTCCTCTCAGAATTTGTTGAACAACTGCTAAAGATGTGGAGGGTTGCTCCTGGTCTCCTCCTTTAATGTCCGGCCTGCAGTGTCTGGGAGGTGCCCAAGTCTGTGGTGGGAAGCAACCTGGACAGGCCTTGCTTGTTCTGGAATCTGATGGCCCAGCCACTCTGGAAGGCTGGTGAGCTGCACAATGAGAGGGGGTCCCTCATGGTGAGTCCTGCACTCCTCCTGTGGCCCAGACTCTCCTGTGGCACTTGTTCACCCATGAGAGACTGTGAGGTCAGTCCCTGTCAGTGTGCCTGTCCTCCCCTTCCTGCAGTACCATGCTACTTTCTCAGGAAGGGGAGCTGTGAGTCAGCCTTCAATCTGGTTTTTCTGGCACTATATCTAGCAGAAATTCCTCAAAGTTGCTGGCATATTGATGGCATTCTTTCCTATTTTCCAGTGCCGAAGCAGATTTCCCCTATTTTTATACTCCCTTGGTCCTTTCTGTCATTTTCAGAAGGAGGTAGCTTTGGTGGGAGTTGGACATCTGTGCTTGGCTTTACCATCTTTCCCAAAGTTTCATAGTTAACACTGTTCTCAATAGTTGCACTTTGGTATATAGATACTGTATAGGAGAATTCTTGAGCATTTCCTGTTCTACGACCCTCTTTTTAAGTTCTTCACATCTATTGACTCTCATTGTATCTGACTTCATTGTTTTTCCTGGGCACATTTCTTTTAATCTCAAATTTCAGGTTAACATCCTCTTGATCAGGGGAGAAAATTTCTGCCAAACATGGTGCTACTAGTCTTGGGGCATGGATTCTGTTCCTTACCAGGGACACCTCTTCTCTGGCATCCTGAGCTGCAGGACGGCCTTTGCTGTATTGATGGAGCATCCCCACATCCTCCCAGCTCTGCCAAAGTTATGACCTTCAAGTAGAAACAGCAGAAACTGTCCCCTGCCTCCCAGTCACCACCAATCCCCTTTGGAAGCCTTGTGTTTCACTGAGGGCGTTTAGGATTCCTTCTGGCATGTCCAAACCTCCTGCGTGAGTCAGCAGCTGTGGGCAGCAGGCGGTGGGGTGGGGGGTATGAGGCTCCATCTCTGCTTGGCTGCCCACCCCAGAAAGAAAACACATCACACACTGCCATATCAAGTCTGTGAACAGCTGTCTCAGTGCCTCCATGGGGAGTCACGAAGCTCCACACATCTGTTCCTCCCTGGGTGGCAAAAAGATCCTCCACCCCGGGGTCCTGTGGATCTCTTCTCTAGGGCTTTGTGGGGTATAGAATAGCATTCTCTTGCAGAAAGTCCACAGCCAGAATGCATGAGGTGACATGCCTTTGGGGTTTGGTGACAGCGGTACTGCCATGTCTATTCTCCCTGTCTCAAGCCCCGCAACTTGTTTTCACTGTTGGACAGTGACACTGCCACCTACTCAACTGCAACCATGGCAGACATGCAGCCTATGTAGCTTATCCTGACCCTTTCCCACAGCCCTACAGTAGGCTGCGGTTACACCCTGTTTCCAGATGAGAGGGGTCTCAGAATTCTCCTTTCTCATCTACAGCAGCCAAGCTGCATACACCAGAGCCACCTGATTCCGGAGTGTACTCTCACTTCTCTCCTCTACCTTTCCCAAGGAGAAAATGAAACCACAGGCTCTATCATGGGTCAACACCTAGAGGAGTCTGCAACCTTGGCCCATGGGCCAAATCTAGCCTCTGGTTTTATAAATAAAGTTTTAGTGGAATTCAACCACCTCTACTCATTTACTACTGTTTGTGGCTCTTTTTGCAACGTAACAACAGAGCTAGAGTAGTTGGGACAGAACCTTCTGAAAGGCCAGAAAAGCCTAAAATATTTGCCTTCTCATTCTTCACACAAAAAAAGTTTGCTGAGTCCTGGTTTATAGTATGAGCTCTAGAAAGAAATAGACTTGAAGTTACATCTTAGGCTTACTACTGTCCTAGCTGTATGACCTTGGGCAGCTGACTCAACCTCTCTGAATCTCATTTTACTTCCCCATAAACTGGCTGTAATTAAGCCTTTTGGATCTATAGCAATGGCCAAGTGATCTGACACTTTGACAGGATTGGCGTATAAATGACACTTGATCGAATGAGCCCCCATCATTACTCTGACCTTTCCCACCTGTCTGAGATATGTGGCCTTCTCTGCTTTTTTCTCTCAGGCATCCTTTCTGGAGCATTGTGGCATTTCTGCCTAAGAACCCTTCCTCTTCTTTAATGCAGCACAGGTGAGGTACAGATGCTTCTCAAGCCCTCCTTGGGAAGTTGGACACCTGGCATTAAACGAGATACACCTCAGGAGATGAGTAGGTGTCCTGTGGTCTCATGCACTCAGCCAGCCAGTGGTGTCTCAGGCAGGCCATGGTGCTGGAATCTTAAAAGGACTCAGACAGGACCTGCAGGACCTCAGGTTGCTCACAGCCTGGGGACAGATGGGCACGCAACAAGTCCTGATGATAACTGTAAGGTTTGTGCTTCTGTATTTTGGTCCCCTTTGGAAAATTCCACTCGAACTCTGCAGGGTAAATATGGGTCCCTGGAGTTTCGGGTCCTGCTCCGAGAAAGATGCATTGGGAGAAAAATGCTCTGCTCAGCACAGCCTCCAACCCGCTCCTAGGTTGGCAGCCTGCTCAGCACTTTGGTGCAGTGTCCACCCAGGACGCAGTGGCTCACCTGCCCTGCCAGCTCCCTCCCAGGACACACACTCAGCACCTCTCCAGGAAGGGGCTGGCTCTGTAGGCTCCAGGCCAGGGGAAGGGCAGACTGTCTCTCCTCACCTTGGGGAGCAGCCAGAGCTGAGCTCTTGTCTGTGCACTGGTAGCCCAGCCACGGGCCTCAGAAGGTCTTCCCTGTGCCTTGCCAGTGGATTCTCAGGGCTGCAGAGGACTAAAGGAACTTCCCAGCCACTCTAACAGGGCTGAGAAGGCGTGGCCTGAGAGGAAGAAGCAGAAAGTGCTGGTGCTCAGAGGGGGTCAGGGCAGCTCCTTGGGAATCCAGGATTTGTGGAGGAGGGGCTGTTTGCCATGAGACTAAAAGAGACTACAAGACTTGGACAGGGGAGAGCCGAGATCAGGAACTTGAGGTGATCCTTGTAGGTATGATTGGTGGAGAAAACGAGCTGTAAGGAATATGATAAAATGTTAGGTCAAAAAGTTAGGATATAAAATTGCTTATGCACTGATAACTTTTCCCTGAAAAGTTTTTATCTGTTATCTCAGTTAAGACCCCTGCAGGAAAAAAAAAATGGCATATCCCAAGAGTTAAAGTTTACTTTAAAGGAAATATTTGAAGCAGGGACAAAGGGACTACCCAGTGCTAATGCAACTCCTGAGACTGGCAAAGGGAGGGGGCTGTGCTTTTGAAAGGAGGGGACTGCTAGACAAGGCCTTGACTAAACCACAGAGGAGCCAGAGCAGCAATACCCTGAACTCACCTCTTTTTCTTCCTGCACAATGACCTCTCCTGGGCCTCCTGTTTCACCCCTCCTGGGCCTCCTTTTGACCCTTTTACTCAGCTGCAGCCTCACTGGCTCTCTGAATCCTGCTGGGACTTCCTCTGATTGATCCTCTGATTTCTGCTGAGTTGTCCCATTGACCCTCTGGCACCTTCTAGGGCCTCCCATTGGTCTTCTGACTCTTGCTGGGGCCTCCCATTGGCACTGTGACTCCTACTGGGGCATCTTTTGGCAGACCCTAAGTAGAAATCAGGGGACAAAGCTCTAGTAATGCCATCTATAAAAGTCAAATTCCAGAGATAGAGAGGACAGGTCTTCTGGAGGATGTGGTTGAGGGGCAGTGGAGAATAAACAACAAAGTATTGTATTACTCAAGTTAGTATACCAGACATATGGATGGTTTTATTGCTTTCATCCTTTCCTTAGACTTTCAATGGCATTTATAAATTATCCAGAAAAGTCTTGAGTCACAAGGAATGTATGAAACTAGCCTGAGACACTACAAGGGTCCTATCAACAGCTGTGTTTCTCTGGATCACCCAAGATTTGCCACTTACTAAAGGGAGCAACCTCATTCAAAGTCACACCCCTTTCCCCAGGGCAGCCTGTACCCAAAGACTGGCCCAGCCTTCTTGCCTTAATTTGGGGAATCTCTCCAAGACCCATTCAGCCCAACAGGCCTGGCTGAAACCGTGGTTGCAACTTCCTTGTGTTTCAATTTCTTCCTTTGCCTAGTCCCACCTTCCCCAAGCCCTCTCAGACAAGAGCGGGCTGTCTCTTTAACAAATCCTACTTGGGACTCTAAATCCCCTTCCTGGGAAACCTAACCACAGGCAGGCTCACATACCACCCAGGTGTCAGCTCAGCCCAAATTAGTCCTTTGACCCCAGGCCTATGATGACAGTGCTGCCTGTGGGGTCCCATGGGTAGCTCACTTCTTCTGACCAGGCCCCATCTCCTAACAGCACATTCAAATACAAACTCATCAATGGAGCAATCTGCTGATGAGTATAGCACTGCCATGATCCAATCACTTTCTAGAGGCCCCACCTTGGAACACATGAGACTTTTGGGAGACATTTTAGATCTAAACCAAAACACCATGTTTCTTTGGGACAGACAAGAGATGCCATCAGCTAGGGAAACTGGGGCTGCCTCTTGGAAACCTCAGCATGGAACTTGAGGGTCTGGACTGCACAGGAAGCCAGGCTTCTCTGTAGGGATGTGGTTTGGATCAGAAGGCCCCAGGTATGCATTTCCTGTAGCTGCCCTAAGAAATCACCACAAATTAGATAGCTTAAAACAGCAGGAATGTATTATTTCTAGTTCTGGATGACAGAGGTCTGAAGTCAAAATGTCTGTCAGTGGGGCCATGCTGCTTCTAAGTTGCTAGAGGAGAACTCTTCCTTCCTTTTTTCCAGTTTTGGCTGTCAGCTACCTGTGTTTACATGGCATTTGCCCTTCTTCCCTGTGCCCCAAATCTCCCTCAGCCTTTCTCCTATAAGGATGCTTGACATTGGGTTTTTCCAGTGCAATCTCAAGATCACTCAGTTAATTGCATCTGCAAAGATCTTTTTTTCAGGTAAGGTCTGTTTCACAGGTTTTGAGGGCTAGAACTTGGACCTATCTTTTGGAGTCACCATTTAACCCTTTTGCTCCACACTGTGAACATGCAAATATCTCACACATGCACATGTCAGTGGAAATGGCTCCATGTATGTCCACAGGTGTAACCCACATGCAGTAGATCAGATGCATAATTACTTACATTCATGTCCTTTAATGATTTTATTTATGTTCAACTCTAGTTATAGATTATTAAGGGTGAGTACATTTTCAGAAATAGGAAAACTAGGTGGGTTTGTTTTTCAAAAGAATCACCTTCCTCAATAAATGCTCATCAGGTTTGGAAAGGCAAGAATGCAACCATCTAGAGAAGGTTACAAGAATTGAAGTACATTCCCCAAATCTTTGAAAAACCTCAGAGCTGGACAGAATTTCTTCAGCAACTTTTAAATTAAAAAAAAAAATAGTACAGTTGAGATTTTGCAAATACTGTCCTGAAATCATAGGCATTAGTGACGGAAGAGGAAACCCCTCGCCAGCATCCCAGCCAGCCTCTGCCTACATTCCCCTGATAGTGAGGAAGAGCTCGCTATCTACCGAAACCACCTTCTCTGTCATTAGAAAGATTTTTTTGGCTTTGGGTCAAAATCTGCTTTCCTGAACCATCTGGCTATTGGTTCCTCCATTGCCACAGGGGTGCCCAGAACCAGGCATCCCATGAGAGCTTCCCAGTGACAGCTCTTCCATGTTTGAAGTTGGGTATCACTTCCTGATTTGGTCTTCTCTTCTCCAGGCTAATTTTTTAATTAGCTTAAATTAATGGTGGTTCATGGGGAGCTGGAGCCCCAGTAAAAGTGACCTGAATTATTCAAAGATTTGAGTGTTTCAAATGCCTGTTTATCCTCATTAGCATCTTAACTACATTGATGCCCTCTGCCTCTAAAGAGCCACATTTTAACATGTTCCATATTTTAATGGATTTTATTTGAATGAACTGTTTAATCAAGTGAAGACACATTTCATGAATGAATAGAAGTAAATCTATAATTATACCCTTTAGTCAGGTAAGAGGAGTGACATTTGCACAAGTCAGGGCTATATATAGTGAGTGCATTTGAATGACAAAGTAGGTTACCTAGCTTTCATAGGAAAGCTGGGAATTCGCGCTGCTCTCAAGTTCATTTTGTAACCTAATTAGAATTTTCAAAGTGTTGTAGAGTGCATTTGGCACAGGCCTGGTTCCACTCATCTTCACACGGGTCTCTACCTTGGTGGAGGACTCCTTAGCTGGTACAGTGGCCTCATTAGGAAAGGTGTCCAGGGAACCATGGCCGCAGAGGTCTCTGATACACTTCGCAACCTCCAGTCACTGGCAGCATTTGGGACACATGGTCTGAACTCGGTAACTTGTCACTAAAATACTATTTTGCTTCTGCTTTTCCCTTCTTCCTTTCTTAGTTTTATTTCCTTGTGTCCTTCTCCCTTTCTATGTTTCTCGTCTCCCTTCTGGCATTGTCAGGATCTGTTTATAGTGTAGTGACTGGAAATAGAAGGATCTGGGATTCAAGATGAGCTGTACCTATGGGATGGAGCTAGAGAGGGCAGGATAGGACCCCAGCTTCAGGGAAAGATGGCAACCTGGAGCTGAAGAAAGCAGGGACAGAGACTTGTGGTCTTCAGGCAGGCTGACCAGATGGCTAAGAATGTGACAGTTCTGTTGTTTTTACCCCTAAAATCTATGCTTATCAACTTTAGCTGAACATTGGAATTACCTGATGATCACCACTGACAACTGGGTCCTGTCCAGAAGATTCTGATGGGTTGAGGTCACGAGCATCCCCAGTTGTTTCTCAGATGCAGGCTTCAGGCAGCTCTAGCCAGCATCTTGTCTACAGCCTCAAGGGTGAGCCAGCGCGGGAGCCACCCACCCATTCAGTGGATCCTCATTATTCACTCATGGAGAGATCATAGGTGTTTAACTGTTTCAACTACTAAGTTTTGAAACAATCTGTTACTCAGCAGTGGAAGACTAGTTCAGATTCTTACAAGCCCCAGAGGCTTCTCCAAGTTGGTCATTTCATGCCACCTCTACCATCAATTCTTCATCTGACCTCCAGAATCTCTTACCTGGAATAATGCTATAGCCCCTGTGCAGCCTTCCTCTCCCACTGATCCCACAGAAGCCTGAGTTTTCATTTCAAAACATGGCTCTAATTGTGTTGCCCTCTCACGCAACACCTCATTACAGTTTTCCATTGTGTTTAGGATCAAGACCAGAATCTTTAATATAAATTGTAAGGCCTACGTGGTCTACCCCATCCATTATCCTCAATTTATTCCAACAGCTTCTCCCAGCCCCTTCTTTTGGGCTCTTCTTTTACTCTAACTATAGCATTCCTTTAGTTAACCTACAATTTCCCTCCACTGCAGGACTTTTGCACATGCTGCTCCTCAGGTTGAAATCCTTTTCCCTGCTACACTTCTTGGCCTAGTTCTGACTCTGTTACAGACTCTACCTTATGCTCCTGCATTCAAGAGCCTTTGTCTCAGTGGATACTTAAACATTCACCATTCATCATCTGATGGATGTTCCTTACCCTCACTAGACAGAGATTCATGGTAATGAATAATAAATATTTTTACTCAATATTAGAGGCCTAGTACTATCTCACACAGTGTCTGGAACTAAAGAGTCATTGATGTCATGAATGAGTAAGGAAATGAATGAGACTGGTGGAAGCAAACAGAACCCATTCTTAAAAATATAGGGCAGTAGATGGCTGTCTAGGAAGTACTGAGGCCCAGAAGCCAGGAAGTAACTGACTGAGATGGACCTACAGGCCTGGGAGTGAAGCACGAGGCCAAATTGAGATCCTGAGCTCTACAAAGGTCCCTTGCCAGGCCAACAGGGCCCCGCACCCTCAGCTCCTGACTTCAGGTTCTTTAAATCACCTGGACGGATGGCAAGGGTATCCAGGCCCAAAATGGGGAATCTGTAGGAGCAAAGAGTTTATTTATCCTACCTGCAGATGGCAGAGAGTGGTCAGGGACAAGAGCCTGGCAGGACCTGTAGACTCCAAAGCAGAGACAGCATGTCTGGAGACCATAGACTGACTCACATGACAATGGGCAAGGGCAATGCAGTGACTTAATGAGAATCTGTGATACTGCCAGACAGAGGGTAGAGCCAGCAATGTCCACGGAGACATGGGCCTCAGAGCATAAGAGGCCATGCAAGTGGCATGGCATTATGTCCTTCTTAGGCATGGTGACCAGCCTTCCCAATGGGATAAGTGACCAACATTAGGCTTAAAATGCTTCACATGGATTTCTGGGTGCTGAGCACTCTCCCACATGCTCCATGCACCACCACTCCCTTGCAGATCCAATTCCATTTGCCTTCCACTTCTCTGCTGCTCTCCTCTTCCTCTCCCCTTCTACTCCTCCATGGAGACCTTGCCAGGTGTGGATGGAGATCAGCTGCATGTTTCCATGCTTAGCGAGTAGATGGAGGTTTGCACTCAGTCAGCTGGAGGAGCAAGGCCACTGTAATGACCTCATTGGAGTGACAGGTCCCTATCAGCTTCCTCATACAAATGGGAGAGAGATGGTGTATAGATGCACTGGTCTTGGGTGTTGAGATGCTGATCTGACCTGGCGGCATTTACTCTACTCACTAGGAACAGGGCCATCACCACTGCTCCTGGTTTTCCCTGGAGCCACAGCTGGTTCTTTGCTCTCTCGTCTTCTTACAGAATGTTGGCCTTCCTGAGAGCTTAGAGTCCGAGTTCAAATGTGAACATTCTTGCCTTGGGATCTTCAATTCTCAAGCTGCTCAGGAGCTTCGGGAGTGCTTGGTTACCCTTTGTGACCCTTATAGTCCTCCTATGGCCTTATGTGACTCTTATGGCCTTCCTATGGGTCCTTGCTTTTGTCCTAGCCACATGAATGACTCCTCTGAGCATGAGGCACTTTGTCACTATCCCTAATTAACAGCAATCAGAACTGAGCCCAGCATCCCAGGTATGCCCTGAAAGGGACCAGAGAGGTGATGTCCCCTCCTTCATTCCAGAAGTGATGCCTTTTGAAATGTAGTTCCTAGTCCTACTCACTTTTTTTGTTTGTTCATTTTTGTACTGGGGATTGAACTCATGACCTCGCACTTGCCAGGCAGACACTGTGCCACTGAGCTATATCCCCAGCCCTACTCACTTTTTTGACAATGGCTTTATTATTATGCTCTTGTCTCCTAATGACAGCAGAGGGCAGGTGGCTAAAATTTTCTTTTCACATCATCATTGATGGCTTATTTCATTTATCCCGTTTCCTTTAGGACAGTGGATCTCAAGACTGAGCATGTATCAAACCACATGGAGGGCTTGTTCCAGCCCATCCTGGTATCACCTCACAGCCTCAGTCCTCACTCATTCTTTTTTTTATATATATATAGGGGATTGAACTTACAACCTTAGGCATGCCAGGCAGGCGCTTGTGCCACTGAGCTAAATCCCCAGCCCCCCTCACTCATTCTTGAGGAGGGTTAACAACTGTTTCCCCCAAGCCTCCTGGTACACATTGTTTTTTCCTGTGCCTCTGCCCTCACCTCCTTCTTTTCAGTGGTGCCAAATGACATCTGTGGCTTCTTGAGGATTTGTTTCTGTGACTGGGCCTGGATTCTCTGTTCTAAGGTGGGGACTCTCCTGAGGCTGTCCTGGAGGCCCTGGCTTATGGCAACCCCAGCCTCCTCACTTCTCTTCTAGCAGCTCTGGGTAGCTGTTGACGGCTTTCCATGTCCCTGGTCTCACTTCCAGGTAATAGGGCAGTCTTCTCCAGCTCCCTCTCCTTTGCATTAGCACCTGTCTCCCTCTATCTCTCCTGGCATGTCCTGGGCCTGTCAACAAAGCTGACTCCTGGTGGCTGCTTACTGAGCCAAATGTGTAGAACAGGGCCCAGGGGACCCTTGCGTTGCTTGAATGTGGCTGTGAGCATGTACAGATGGTCCCCAACTTGAGATGGTTTGGATGACAATTTGAAGAGTTTGATATGGTGCAAAAGCGATTCATACCAGGCATGGTGGCACATGCCTGTAATCCTGGTACTCAGAAGGCTGAGACAGAAGGATTGCTATGAGTTTGAGGCTGGCCTGGGCTCTACAATGAGTTCAAGGCCACCATGCACTATAAAGCAAGATCCTGTCACAACCAACACATAAACAAACAAACAAACAAAGAACAAAATGATTCCCATTCAGTACCATGCTTGGAAGTTTTGAATTTGGAATTTTTTCTAGTGATACTAGTGTGATATGGTGCTGGGAGGTGGCAGTGCCCCATCAGCCATGTGGTCACAGGACAGGACACAGCTGATACTATGCAGTGTCCTGTCTGCCAAGCCAGGATACTCAGAGGACTGGGTATATTCAATCCATTTTTTGCTGAGGCTGTTTTGAACTTTTGATGGATTTATTCAAGTGTAATGCTATTGTAAGCTAAAGAGCATCTGTGTCAGCTTTCCGATTCTGCAACCAAATACTTGAAAATAATGACTTAAAGGAGGAAACACATTTTGACTCATAGTTTCAAAGGACTCAGTCCACTTTGCTCCATTGCGTCTAGGCCTGTGGTAAGGCAGAAACATCACAGCAGAAGGGTGTGGTTCAGAAAAGCCACTCACCTCATGGCAGCCGAGAAGCAGTGAGAAAGGAAAGGAGCCAGAGAGCAAGGGGCTGGAAGCAAGATATTCCTTCAAAGGCCTGCCTCAGGACCCACCACCTCCACCTGGCCCCACTTCCTACCAGCCCTGGCTACGAAGTTGTCAATGGATTAACCCATGGATAACTTTAGCACCCTCCTGACCCAGTTGCTTCTCTAGGCCCAACCTCTGAACCTTGCTGCATTGGACCCAAACCTCCAATACATGAGTCTTCCCAAGACAACTCAAATTTAAACCATAACAATATCTATATTTTTTTCCTTGGGGATTAAGGATTACTTATTTCCCAGAGGAATGTGTTTTTGCTTTTATAATGTAGACGAATGCAAACATAGAATTGCCATTGCAGAAATGCAGTTTAGAGTAAAGTGTTATCAGACATTGGTTCCATGAAACAAGATACCTACAGGTCTAGAAGGAAACCCAGGTGTTTGCAGGTTTACTTGGTAAATTTTTCATAAGTGTGCTGAAGGATCGTTCTGTCTCTATATGAAAGTGTCGATTTTTCCTTGTGAGGAAGATCAATTACATTTTTCCTCCACTCTGGTTACTTGAAAACACCATTTATTGCTGATGTTCTCTGTCTACCTTCCCTGAGAAGTCCATTAGAGTACACACCCGAGCCGAGTGCAGACTCCTTGGTGTTGGAGTGATGGGCAGCAAGTGACTGATGGCACTGACCATCTGTTCTGGCCTCTTCTGGTTCACTAGGCCTTGGAAATGTCCACATTTGGCAAGGTCCAGAAGAGGCATCCTGGGAGAGTGGCAAGAGCACTAGACTGGGAATCACCCTTCTGTTTCCTCATCTGTGAAATTAGGGGTGGATGAGATGGCCTCTTTGGTGTTTTGTTTGTTTGTTTCCGTTCTGATTGCCTATGCAATATCTTGTGCTGCCATATTTGTTATACAGTTTTCATATACATACCAGCCACATACACATAGCTACTCCAAACTCTGTTTGATGCTTTATGCTTGGAAGTGATCATTCCAATTTCTAAGCAGTATGTAGAACTAAATTTCCAAAACCATTCAATACCCTCAATATTTCTGCTAGGTCTTGAATCAACGCTGTGAGTTATTTGTTGCTTTGCGCTCATTATTCAAGGGAAAAGACAGAGATTCGAGAGAAACCAAGTGATTTCACTACATGTGGGGACCGTGCAGGTAGACAGCCAGGGTGTGGCTGTGCCTGCCCTTTGGCTGGTGCCTAAGCTGTGTTGCACTCCAGGTGGGACACATGTGGACAAGTTCTATGTTTAACCACTGCTGTCACTCTGCTATACCCTCGGACACACACAACTGATCCTGCGACCCTACTTGTACCCTAAAAGGACCGAAGTGGCAGAAATAAACTCTAATGGCAAAGGCAACTCTCTTCAGTCAACTAGTTCCCAGTCTGCCATCAAAATAGAAGTGAAAACTACAGGTGGACAACATTCACCCTGCCAGACACTTTCTTTCTTTTTACAAAACATTTATCACAAAGTATTTCAAGCATTCAAAAAAAAAAAAAAAAAAGCACAGAATAAAATAAACTCCCAAGGACTTGCTAGCTGGAATTAATAAATGTTCACATTTTGCTCCATTTGCTTTCCTATTTCTTTTAAAGAAATAAGATATGGCAGCTCCCACTGACATCTCCTTTGTTACCCTTCCTTGGTGGTGGCTTCCTGGCGGCCAGTGACATTTAGGGCCAGATTATTCAAAACACTTTGATATATACATTAGAAGGATCTGCTGACTGTTGGAATAAGAAATGCCTTTTTATTGTGGTAAAACATACATAACATAAAATTTACCATTTTGACCATTTTCAAGTGTACAGTTCAGTAATATTAAGCGCATTCATATTGTTACGCAACACTCACCACTATCCATCTCCAGAACTTTTTCATCATCCCTAGCTGAGACTCTGTATCCATTAAACACTCACTCCCCGCTCCCTCCTGCCCCCAGCACCTGGCAACCGCTGTTCTACTTTCTGTCTCCATGAATTTGACTACTCCGGTTACCTTATACCATTGGAATCATACAATCTTTTTATGCCTGCCTATTCTTATGCAGCATAATATCCTCAAGGTTCATCCATGTTACACCTTGTATCTGAATTCCATTCCTTTTTTAGGTTGAACAATATTCTGCTGTATGTATAGACCACAATTTGTTTACTCACCCATCCATCAATAGGCATTTGGGTTGTTTCCACCTTTTGGCATCTGTGAATAATGCTGCTATGAACAAATATCTATTCAAGTCCCTGCTTTCACTTCTTTTGTGTAGATACTCAGAAATGGAATTGCTGGATCATTTGGTAATTCTTTGTTTAATTTTTTGAGAAGCTGCCATTCTGTTTTCCAGAATGCTGCACCATTTTACATTCCCACTGGCAATTTGCAAAGGTTCCGGTTTTCTTTGCACCATCACAAACACTTGTTGTTTTCTGTTTTTTAATAATAGCTATCCCTGGGGGTGAATGCGAAATGCTTGTAAGAATTATCTTAAATAAGAAGAAACTGAGGACCAGAGACACAGAGGGTCATAGATAGGCCAAAGTCACACGCAAGTTAGTGACAGAGCCAGAGGAAGAAGCTGGATCCCCCACACAGCTCTTTGTGCTAAAACTCACAGTCCAGTTTCCATTGGTGCCTGGCACAGGGTGCCCAGCTGCTGCTACAGGCCAGACATGGACTTCAGATTTATGCAGTTGGCTCCCACTCTGTAAAACAAACAAACAAACAAACAAACCTCAAAGTAGTATCAACACTAAGAAATGCGAGGAGTTTTAGATTTATAATTTCTCCCCCCAAAAAGGATGTGATCCCGGGCCCATGTTATAGTATGACAACTGAATGATAAGTGACTTTAGAAGGCATGTGGTCACCAGTTTGCCACAGTCTCCCCACTCTCTGACATCCTTCCCCACTGGCTGTCTCACACATGGACTGGTCCTGGTGACACTGGAGTTTGTAGTCTTCTGCTTTCCAGGCACACAGATGTTAGTTGTTCTGTGTGGCAGAGCTTAACAGGCTAATGCCATGCCTCTTTATTCTTTCCTCTATTCTGCATTATCTCTCTCAATGCCTTGACTATTTCTTTGGCACAAAAATGAAGTAATATCACAAACCCATAATGCAAAATATGAACAAAGACATTATTCGAGAAGCTGACGTGGAGACAGGATGATGCATTGGGGAAACATCAGTGAAGCAACTTTAGCAGGCCCCTTCCTGCTGTCCAGATGTCTGTCATGGACACTCCCTTCATGTTATCAGTGGAGTGGAGAAGATTGCATTGTCCACTTGAACCTCTTTCCCAAAATGTCCTCGCTGGACAGCTCTTTCTGTGACCACCCTCTGCCTTCTCTTTGCCAACAGGTGAGGAATGACCTGACTGGGGTTCTATATGGTGAGGACATCGAGATTTCAGACACTGAGAGCTTCTCCAATGATCCCTGCACCAGTGTCAAAAAGCTCAAGGTAGGTACGGCTTGCTTGGGGGTGGCAATGACTGGCTGATGGTGATGCTTTTGGGTTCCACAAATCCCTTCACTATTAACCTCAAGTTCATATCAACTTTGGCATCTCAGACTTAGTTGAAGTCCCCAGGCCCTGCCTTTCCAGGGCTTAACCCTTTGTTGCTGTCCTGTCCTGGCTAAGTGTGCTGACTGCCAGGTGCAGCATGCCCCTTAGAACTTCAACAGAAGTTTCTCTCTCGGCCTCATCTGGAGAGAGCATAGCACTAGTTGTCATCTCTGTGTTGAGGTGGCTTTGAGAGAGGAGCTGCCTTGCCCAAAACTCACAGCAAAGACGTATTGTTGTTGGGACTGAAAGCCCAGGCTCCTAACCCCATCTGGTGACAGTCACTGAGGAGAAAAAAGGGTCAACTTGAAGTTCCTCTGGTTGCAAGCAGATCTCTAACTTTCATTTGTCCATTCTTTGCACAAACTTTTTCAAATACCTTTTATGTGCCAGCCCCTCTCCTTGGCTCGCAGACACCATTCGCCATTCGACCTGTCCTTGTCCTCAGGTGGCTCACAGCATGGCGAGCAAGACAGACACCTCTCAGGGAAACCTGAAACACAGGGACCTGGGAACAAAGATAGGAAGTGACTCATCCTACCTGGGGAGAGGGTTCAGAGAAGGTTCCAAAGAAGGGACAGTATTCCAGCCAGGCCTTGCAGGTTGCACAGAAGGGCAGGGAAGGGGTGCAGATCAGAGTGTAGGCTGGCCTGTGCCTCTGCTTGGGAGACACAGGAATTCCACAGAGCCTGCTGTATCAGGGAAGTGGAGAGGGAGGATGCTGAGACTGGAGTTTAGAGTTCCAGGAACCATGAATGCTGAGCTGAGACATTTGACCTTTCATCCCAGGGCCATGGGTAGCTCCTGGAGGCTTACACATGTGTCTTCAGAGCTGTGAACTTTTTTCTCTTCCATTCCCTCATGCCCACATCTGATGTCATTTCAATGGAGACCCCAGATGCCAACTGTTGGTGTGTCCTTTCTGACTTGGACAGGTCCCACCTTACATCAGCCAGAGCAGACTGTCATTTGAGGCTGTCACCTCCACATCCCTCAGTTGGTAGATGGGGAGCCAGAAGCCCAAAGGTGAGGAATAAGGGAAGAAAGACGGTCCTTTTCTGGGCAGGCATGAGGCCTCTGGTCACATGTCAGCTCTGGGAGACTCTGCAGAGGAGGAAGCAGCAGCTAGGGGAGGCTTGTGGGTAGTCCAGGTGGCAGGGGCTGGCTCTACCCAAGCTCTTCCTCTGTGGTGCCACAGCTGTCTGATGTGAGGGTGCAGCCTGGCAGTGTGGGGCCTGGAGGACTCAAGGGTGGGTGGCCAAGCTGGGGAGAGACTGGCGCTGTGCTCACATTCTCCTGCCACACACAGGGTGTCTCCCCAGGGTGGGCACTTGAAATAGCTCCTGGTCTCCAAGGTCCAGCAGAGTTCTGAGGGCTTTCAGGTTTAAAGAGTGTTTGCGCATGGGGCAGAGGTACTAGTTGAAAGGCTGCAAGAAAATGAGAATAAACCAGATGCTGTGTTCATCACCCAACCTGATGAACCAAGTAGGAGGTTCATTAATGATGATGAAAATAATGACCAAAATAGCTGGCATTGGACCAGGATCAGGTCTGGGGTGGCACCCTTGACCTTCACTCCCTCATTCCATCCTTTTCAATGCCTTCCAATGGACAGAGCTTTTTCATACCCATTTCATAGGTGGAGATTGAGGGTCAAGGTGGTAAAGGAACCACCCGAAGGCAGCCAGTGAGAAGCAGCAGGCTAGAATCCAAACCAGACCTGGGTAATGCCACTGCCCAGCTGGCCCTACTGCTTGGGAGATCCTGAGAAAGGATTCCAGCATTCTGTGGCCCAAAGCACAAGGCTGGGGACAGGTGTGCTGTCTGCTGGCCAAGGCTTCCCCCACACAAAGACTCTTCCCTCACATACCCACCTGGCTCCCTCTTGCACTGTTTTGGAGTCTTAGTCATTCCCTTCTCTCAGAGGCCTCCCCTCATGCTTTATTTAAAATTAAATCCTTGCTCCTCAGATTCCCATTTACCCCTTTCTGCTAATTTTCTCCATTTTATGGATTGGCATCTGTATTCTTTTCTAGGGCTGTTGTAGTGAAGGGCCACAAACTAAGTGGCCTAATATAATAAAAATTTATTCCATTCCGGTGCTACAGATCGAGGTGTGGGTAGGACCATGCTCTGTTGAGGGCCCCAGGCTCTTCCATGCCTTTCTCTTGGCCTCTGGCATTAGCACAGGCCCTGGCAGTCCTTGGCTGCATAACGTCAGTATCTGCTTCTGAGGACCTTTCCCTCCTTCTCTTCACGTTATTCTCTTTTGAGCACAGTAGTTAAATTGGTGGATTAAGAGCCCACCCTATTCCAATATGGCCTCATCCTAACTGATTATATTTGCAACAACTTTGTTTTCAAATAAGAGTACACATATTCTGAGGTTCTGGGAGTTAGGAATTAACATGTCTTTGGGGGGAACATAATTCGCTCCCATTGTGTGTGGCATACTACCCACTTTGCTACATTGCTTTAGTGTCAGTTCCTTCCCACTGGAATGTAGCTCCAGGAAGCAGAATTTCTGCCTGTGTAGGTCACTGTTTGTTTCCCATCACCTGAAACCAAACCTAATCAACATTCTGTGGTGTGTGTACCAATAAAGTACAGAATCTGGACAGACAAAGCAATAGAGACACATGAACAAAATAGGAAAGGAAGCATGGTAAGTTCTGGGAAGTGCAGAATAAAAGAAAATTTTTGTTTTATTATGAGTTAATATGGAGAAGGAGGTGCAGAGGGCAAGGAAAAAAACTAAATATCAGGTAGCAGAACAGGAATCTGCATTGGAGGCAGTTGAGAGCGGAGTTCTTGTCAAGGAAAATAAAAATCAATAAAGTAGAGAACAAACTTGAGATGTTTTCTCCAAATTCAGCGGAAATGGCCAGAGATCAATCCAGTAGGAGAAAAGGTAACAGTAATGGATATAGGAAAAGTGTGATCCTAAGAAGAAACTAGGACACACAAAACAGAATCAAGATCAAGAGCAAAATAGTTACCCCAGTAGTAACAAGAGTTTGACTTCTAGTACTGTTTTCCAATCAAAGGAAGCAGGGCCATTAGGAGAAAGGGCTGGTTCTATGGAGCTGAAAATATTTAAGAAGATTCTTGAGCATCTGGTAGTGTCAGAAAGTAAGAAAGTGTGCAAAATAACCATCATACCACACACCAGTAGGGGTAGCTCAAAGGAACACAAGAGCCAACTAAAGAGTTTCCAATGGCCAAAGCTGGAACATTTGAGCAATAAAATAAAACGCAGTATTGGAAAACCAGGCATGGTCGTTTACACCTATAATCCCTGCACTTGGGAGTCTGAGGCAGGAGGACTATGAATTCAAAACCAGCTTAAACTGCAGAGCAAGATTCTGTCTCTATATAAATGAAATAAATGTAGTATTGGAATGTAACCCAAAGTATGAAACAAATATTCCCTCAATTCCATGCTTACATGGGAGAGAATAGACAAATCTCTCATGTTGTAGAATTCCAAATAATTTATATAGGATCGTTTTGCCCCAAGGAATCGAATGTAAGTACCCTCTTCTTAAATTACTTCCTTACAAAAAGCAAGATATAAAAGGGAGGATATTTGACAGTGGAGAAGCCTGACAAACTCTGTGTCCGTCAGGCCATCAAGGTCCACATCAGCAATATTCAGCATTATCAGCACCCTTGATATGACATGTTGAAATGGCACTTGAACCTCAATCTTACTCCCCCAAACCCACAACCCCAGTCTAGCAATGAGAAAAACACCAGTCAAATTCCACTTGAATGTCAGTCCACTTGAATATCAGATGCATACTCCTCAATACCATCTAAGTTATTAAAAACAAGGAATGTTTGAACTAAAAGGAGCCCAAGGGCCCGAAACAACTAAATATAATGTAATCTCTTAGGTGAGACTGAGGAGTCAGAAAAGGACATTATAGAGAAAAAAAAACTAAGGAATTTGGAAATTTGAATAAATGATGGTCTTTAGCTAATAATGGTGTATTGATGTTGGTTTGTTGATTGTCACTAATGCACATGTTAATAGTAGGAGAAACTGGGTGAGGGACATGTGTGAATGCTCCGTACTAGTGATGGTGAACCTTTTAGAGCTTTCAGTGATAACAACTCACTGCATGCCACAGGCTCACCACCACTGCTCTACACTATCATTACAATTTTTCTGTAAATCTAAAACTATTCTCAAATAAGAAGCATACTTTAAAAAATAGGAAACAAATTTAAGTGGGCTAAAGACAGACCTGATAGATTGAATTATATGAAAGTGGCAATATTTAACCATTTTTGAACTACAAAACCCATAATACAGAATGAACATGAACTTTGATACCTGTCTGTTGAATCAGCAAAAATAATGCAGAAGTTTGTATGGGAATATGAAGACTGTGTACAAACTAGCTAATCTTAATGCATTCTAGCAGAATTGGTGAAGACTCATAACCAGACACATTTTGGTAAATGTTTTGGCATTTACCAAACTGTAATGGGAAGTCTTACAAATATCTAGACCAGGAAAAAAACAAAACAAATTTTCCTCAAAGGCACAGAAACCAGGCTCCCCTCTCACTTCTTGCAGCATTAAATCCCAGAGACAATGGAGCACCTGGGAGACATTCTGCAATATGCGAGGCTCTTGCTGTGTGCCAGCCAGATACCCTGCTGAAGGCTGCCAGCCAGTGAGAGTAATGGTACCCTCTGTAGCCAAGGTCATGGTAGAAATGACCAAGAAGGGACCACAGAATCAGTGGAAGAAGAGCAAAGCCTACATAATTGTTATAAAAAGTATTTACCAGTGCAAACTACATGTAACTTTACATGTAATATAAAAATAGAGATTATTATAACAGTAACTGAAATGTAAAAATACATATTACATTCACAGAGCAGGTAAATTCAAAATAATGGGTGCTAAACTCCTGGTCTGAAGTAGGAGAGGCAGACAAAAGAGGGCATTTTTCTCATTAGTTTCATAATTAGAGAAATAGAAGCTAAAGAATGCATTGAATAACTCAATGGTAAATATACTATTAAGGTAACAAAAGTTGAAGCTACTGAAACATGGAATATTAGAGCAAATAAAAATTTAGCCTGTGTATCAAAAAAAACCATAAAACAAACATGAAAACCAGAAAGATTCAACCAGATCATTGTAGACAAAATATAGTAATTTTGATCATAAATTCAAATAGGTCAAACTCACTGTTAAAAAAAAAAAAGACTTTCAGATTGTGTTTTGTAAAACTATTTGCAACAGACAAAGTGATACATGAAGATTAAAGGTAAAAGGTGGGGCAAAGGTCTACTAAAACCACAGTGCAGAAAGAATCCTAGTAGCCGTATCAAGCCACAGAGAATTCAGGGTACAAGCAGTCAACAGAATTAAGGAATCATTTTCTATACATCAGTGTACAAATCGCTGTGAGAATAACAAGCCGATGGACTATTATTGCTCTAAATTACATCTCGCTGAAATAAATAAAGAAAAGCCTGTTGGAAATACAAAGGGGAATTGGCAGAATCACAATAGTGTTGGGAGACATAACATTCCTGTCTCAGGCTTGGACAGATCGCCCAGGCGAAAATAAGAACAGAGAACTGAATAATGAACTTAATAAGGCTGATTTGGCAGAAATGTATCAAAGATTACATCCAGAAAATCAGGAAACAGTACCATCTCTGTGCAATGAGGACCAGAGGTCTTCTAAGTTTATTCAAGGCTTGTCCTGTACAAGGGGCTGTGATGTCTACAGCCAGGGCAGCTTGGAAGCCCCCACACAGAGGCCAGAAGTGGGCTTCTGGGCAGCTACAGCTACAGGCTTCCTTCTCTGTCCATATCAGTTGCTTCATCTCTCAAGAGCCCCCAGCTCCTGAGTCATGTTTGCTTGGTCCGGTGGAGTCGGTGGTATATTATGTCAACTATGGACACCCACAGCGCCTGCCTGCTGGAACAGAGATGAGAAAGGCAGTTGCCCTAGTTCAGCCTAGGAATGTGGAGGCCAAAGACTTTCATAGAAAGAATGAGAACTTTGTAAAAAAAAAAAAAAAAAAAATCTTGTAAAATCAAACACAAATTCAAAACCGGCACTCACCAAAAGAGTGCTTTAATGATGACGAGGACGCTGCACATGTCAAGAAACTATGTCAGACATCACAAAAGCCCTCCCATCTGCCTGCTCCCAGCTGTAGTCCACCTTGCCCTCCTTTAGTAACGACATCCCTCCTTTTGTAGGAGTTACTTACCTGCTCTCCTTTTTGTTTTGGGTTCATTTTGCCCCCAAATTCAGAAAGCATGAAAAGTACTATTCTAGTTTTTAGCATTTTTTATTGCAGTAAAATACACATGACAAAATTTGCCATTTTTAAGCGTTGGATTTATGGCACTAATTGCATTCATAGTCCCATGCAAACTTCCCATGATCCACTCCTAGAACTTGGTTATCATCCCACACATAACCTCAGCACCAGAAATTTGAATCAAGCAGACCCGGCATTCAACTTCTGTCCCTGCCTCAGTGTCTTGCTCCATGGAAAAGCCATTGGGACATTCACTGAGCAGGGCTGCGTGATGGTCCCCATACGTGGAGTGCTGGGTTCGCATGGGTGGTTGAAATTACACTGGAAATTTGAGAAACACTGGAGTAAAAAGTACTGAATCATAAAATGATGAAATGTAAGGGAGAAAAAAGCCACAGAACTCCTTATCTGTAAATGACCATTAAAATATATCAAAAAGCCTAATAAAAACCACACTTTAGGTCATAAAGCAGAACTGGAAAATTGTGAACAATACATGTAGGCTCTCTGGGCCCACAGAACCCACATTTTGCAGACAAATTTCCCAGAGAAGTGAGGGCCTTGCTTCCCTGCAGTCATGCTGTGAATGTGCAGGGTCTGCTATTTCTCATCTTTCTACAGCCTATTCTGCCCTCGCCTCATGCCTCGGCTTCCATACCAGTAAACAACACACTAGCATTTGCTTTGTGCCCGAAGATTTATTAATTCATTTAATCCTTACAATGACTGTATAATAATGGTCCACATACTATAGCCCATGGGTCAAATCTAGCCAACCATCTGGTTTTATAAATAAAGTTTTATTACAACACATTTATTCATCATGTTGTTTTGGGCTGCTTTAGTGCTATAATAGCAGAGTTGAATAATTGCAACATAGACTCTTTGGCTTGTGAAACAAAAATTATTTACTGCCTGGTCCTTTATAGAAAATATTTGCCACCACCTGCTCTAGAGGTAGCTGCTATTACCATTGCCATTGTAGAAGCAGAGAAACTGAAGCTTGGGGAGGTTTACTAACTTACCCAGGGCCATGCAGCTGAAAAGTGAGTGGGCTGAAATCACTACCCAGCAGTCTAGCTGTAGGCTGACTGACATGGACCTGGGCTAAACAGAAAACTGTTGTGTTTGTTTTTAGCATCTATGCATTGTTTGAGCTCCAGTGTGGTATCATGGAGACCCCGTAACAGAGCTAGACTTTCTGCTCTTAAAAGAAAAGGGAAGAGAAGGAACTGCCTCTGCCACTCAGAAGCACATGAACTTGCTTTTTGAGTGATTCACAAAGATAGCTTCATTCTTCCACCAGTATTAGTGAGCATGCTCATGCCCAGAGTGGCACAACGAGGGAACAACTTTGACCAGAAAAGCCCCCAGGCTGGTCAGCAATGACAGGGAGGATCCTGGAACCCAATAAAGAGGCAAGGATAGCAAAATCAGTCCAGGATCAGAACCTGTCAGAGACGGAAGTGCTTTGTTTCCTGTAGCTGCTGTAACAAATCTGATGACTGCAAATAACACAGAAGGACCTCATTGTCCTGGAGGCTAGAAGTCCCACATGGAGGCCCCTGGGTCTCAGCAGGTTAAAACTGAGGTGTCGGTGAGCTGATTCCTGCTGGAAGCTCTGGGACAAATCTATTGTCCCAACTGTTCCAGGTTCAGGAGGCTGCCTACGCTCCTTGCTACGTGTCCCTTGCTCTGCCACCAGTGTTCATTAGAGTCCTCCTCACATTGTTTTGCTCTGACTCTTACTCTTTCCCTTTTAAGGAGCCTGTGATTACCCTGTGCCCACTTGGAGAATCCAAGAAAACCTCCCTATTTTAAGATCCACTCCCTTAATTGCACCTACAACCTCTGTTACCCTCCCCAACTCCTTCTGTATAACACCACTGAGTCATTCTGGGGATGAAGATGTAGACATGGTGGGAAGCCATCATTCTACCTAACACAGGAAGATGGCGAAAATAGGCCTTGAGTGGACAGACATCACCTTTGCACCATGGGAGAGTCCTGGTGAGAACTGTACCTTTCTCTTCACCACCAGTAGCCAGAAAAGTCCTGGTAGAAATTGTCCTCCTTTCCTACAACCAGAGAGGAGTTGGCGGTTGACACCCCAACTCCACCCCCACCAGGCCAGGAGCCCCTGCTGATCTCCAAGAACAGGCTCACACAGGCAGCCTGAGGAGACACAAAGCCACAGAATAAACATGGCGCCTTGTCCCAGTGGGCCAGCTTTGCTCAGAGACATGGGGAAGAAAAAGTATTATTTTTATCTTAAGACAGATATATTATTGGAAAGCTAAATATACATGAATTTTCAAGATACAATAATAAACCTTAAAGAAATGCCATGCTTTGCCAGTGGGCTGCTGTGGGCTACTCCTTCTTCACGCCCTTCCTGGAGCGTGAGTACATGTTTCCGGCTTCTGTGCCTTTAGGGATGTTTCTGGTGGTGGTGAAGGAAATGTCTAAGAAAGACTAATTTTTGTTAAATAAGGGAAAGTATTCATTCTGGGTGAAATCAGCCTGCCAGCACCAGAAGGGCTTTGGAGAACATTCTAAGCAAACCCTCCAGGTTTACCCCAGGTCCACAGGTGCGGCATGGGGGAGGCCTGGCTCAGCTTCTGATACCTTGACCAGCCCCTGTGCCTGGGGTCAGACCACCTCCCAGCCCGCCTCATGCCAGCCTCTAGCATCTCAGCTACCTTCCAGCCCAGAGCTCCTCATCTCCTGTCTACAGCCTCATACAGGGTTTGGTGTGGGTTTCAGCAGCCCAGTAGGGTATGAAGAGTGGGTCTGTGGGGCAGCAAAGTCCCTGAGAAACCAGGATGAGTGAGTGTGGGCTGAGACAGGTGTACGGGTGGTAGGAGACTCCAAACAACCCAGGGGTCAGTGTCAGGGACAATGTCGACCTCCTTGCAGGACCTGGCATTAATGCAGCAGAAGTCGGTGGGCCAGGTTGGTCTTTCTTGTGTCCTAATCTTCTGCTCTTGGAAATGTACAACAGCTGTTTCAGTGACTCAGGATCGCATGTGCCCCTCACATCCTTTTCCTTGAAAATTGCATGATTTTTCACCATGAGTTGCTGCTGAAGATTGATGCTGGAGGTTAAGCTTGGGCAGCTCAGGACTGGTGGGGTTTGTTTTTCAGCCTGGGGAGCAGTAGGCAGGGGAAGGGTTCAAGGCCTGCAGCTTTGGGCCCATACAACCTGAGGTCAGGCCTGGTGCCACCACTTCCTACCTGTGTGACCAGGTATCTTAGGTTGAGTCCCTGGAAGCAGAGCCTGGGGTTCGTGTGGAAGTGATCTGTGGAGTAGGAGATCACAGAAGGAGGGAAGGCATCAGGTTAAAACGCAAGGGGAACCCGGATTGACTGCTAGTACTGCCTTGATTGAGAACCAGTTTCATATGGCCTCACAGGGGTCTCTGGGAAACAGACACTGCATGAAGCCAAGGGCACTTTCCAGAGAAGGGGATAATGAGCTGTCAGCAGTGCCCCTCACTGCAGCTTCAGGGTGCACCAGTTCTGGGGGGAGGGTGTGTCCAGTGGGACCCACATGCTGACAGCACCTGGAAGAAGTGCTTAATTCTAGAGGTCTCTGTTTGTTTATGAAACTCCCCAAACTGGGCATAGGAATAGTACCTCTCAAGACAGGCTCATGTATCTCTTAGCATGACAGCCAGGAAGGTCTTTAGTGTTACTGTGTTAGGATTCCTTGCAATCTTGGGGTTATACAGCTTCTTTGAATTGGGTCATCTTTCTTAAGTGTTGTGTGTGTGTGTGTGTGTGTGTGTGTGTGTGTGTGTGCATGTAAAATATTAAGTCCCTTTAGGCATCTTGGAGACAAAGAAGTCCTAAGCAACAGATGAGAAAATGTCACAAGAGAGGAAGGGCTGAAGGATTTGGGTAACCTGGAGCTCCTCTCCAGAGAGCACTCAGTGGCCTTGATCTCAAAAGGCCTGCTGCTTCTATGGTAGGTCTTGGGTGGGACGTGCCCCCGCCCCACACTACTGTTTGTTTCCCATTTGATCCTACCTGTGGAGTAGCCTCATCCAGCTGTAAACATAGGTCACCTTGTATGATTTACAAGCCAGCCATCTGGGAAGAATTTGTCATTTGTACCACCTTGGAGTCAACTCCTTTCACTCCAGGAGGCCCACTGAAGACTGAGTTCACTAAAGAGCAAGAAGAGTTTATAGATCCTGCCCTCAGCCAGGTGTCCCCATTCTCTGTAACATCACAGCTGTCTTCTGTCACTCTCGCCCTCAGGCTCTCCCTCTCCACCCCCTAGTACTCCTTAAATGGCCATGGCCCCTGAGGCTGGGAGAGTGAGCTCATCTACCTGACAGGGAATTGGAGATCTTGGGCCAGAGGAAGGGCCCACTGCCAACCCCAAATTTCTCGTTCCACTGTGGACTTTCCAGCTATGCAGCATTGAAAAGTGTGCTTCTGGAACTTTTGTGAGAGCATTCACATGTGTATATAAATTGTCACCATTCTCCAAATCCTATCCCTGTATCCCTCACTGTGCTGCTAAGATGCTGCTGCAGAATAAAAAGCCAGAAATATTCATGTTATTCATGCCCTTGGGACACCTCGTCAGACCTGGGGTGTACACATTGTATCTGAAGCACTGCAAACTATCTACTCTCCCCGGGAGCAGGTCCTTCCCTCTGTCCCAGGCTGGACAGCATCTTGGCCCCTTCCACTTGCTCTCCAGAAGCAGAATGGCATGGATGGAGTTCAGGAGGGGAGGGTGCTCTGGATGGATGAGCTTTCAGAAAGGGACAGAGTGGGACTATGAATGATTGAATGAGTGAATGAATGAATAAATGATTTTCAGGCATGTTTGGGGAAGCATATCCTTATTGCCACAGAGAAGTAGTGAGAAATGTGATTGAGAAGAGAGCAGGAGGCAGTTGGTGAAGGATCTTAAATGTTTGACTAGAGAGCTCAGAATTTTATCTTTGAACATTGGGAGCCATGGAAGGTTTTCCCACTGTCAGATCTGGTCCTTTCATCCATTCTATGGAGGCCAAAGTGCATGGAGCAGAATTAGAAATGGAGATCCAGCTATTTACCAAGGAAGGAAGGATGGTGGCTAAAGCTAGGACAGCAGGGCTGGAGGGATGGGGCTGATTTGAGAGCCAGTGAGCAGATGGAAACAACAGACTCTGGGTAGCGCTTGGATGTGGGAAGTGAGGGAGCGGAGTAAATCTAAGCAGACTCTCAAGTTTCCCAAGTGGGTGAATGAGTAACTGGTGGAACCATTCCTAGAGACTGAAAGCAGGAGGAGGACGGGCTTGTTGGGAAGGGTGACGAACTCGACTTGGGGTCTGTTGCACTGGCAATGCTGGGAGAATCCCAGTGTGTTTCCGGTGGGCAGCTGGAGGCAGACATGGGACAGGGGAGAGAAGTTTGACAATCCATAGGACACATACAACAACTGTGGCCCTGCCATGAATGGGGCTGGCCAGAGCACAGTGGAAACCAAGAGCCAAGGGCATGACAAGGGCATTTAAGGAGGGACAGAAAGATCAGGAGTTGACGTGGAGGCATCTGAGCAGGCTGACCAAGCAGGTGTGATGGGAGCTAGTGGAATGTCATGGAAGCCACGTCTGGTGGGATAGATGGATGGATGGATGGATGGACAGATGGATGAATAATTACTAAAAGTCAGCAATGCTAAAAGATTTCAGCCAACAGGCAGAAAGACCCTGGAGAGTGCCTGGAAGCCTGCACATGGAACGGAAGCAGCTCAGAACTTTTTATAGCATTGCAGACGTGGTGATGACAAAGGCTTGCTTTCCTTCAACTGCTCTCTTAACGATCTTTTAAAGTCCTTTCAGAGCAAGTTTTTTCCTCTTCTTTCCATTCTTGCTTGCAAACGGAGGATGATTTTAGAATACAGCCTTTTTTATTCTGCTAAAGTACATGATGAGTAAAATGGCCTCCCAGTCAGCACTTTCCAATTTTGAAAGATGCTAAAAACTGATCTTTAAAGCCATGTTTCTCTTCTTCGTGCATCAAAGGGCCTGAGGTCTGCTAGAGGAGATGAAGAGCAGCCCTCCAAGGCTGGGCCTCACTGCAGAGACCAGGAGGCCACTGTGTGGGGGCAGGTGTGGGCCAAGGCCCAGCTGGCCTCCTGGTGACTGCCCAGTGTGTCCTGTTGTGGCCTGTTCTTCTCTATGGAAGAGACTGTATCCCAGTCCTCAAGAAAGCGGCCAAGGGCGCATTACCTGACCTGGAAGGGAGCCTCAGGCAGATGCTCAGTAAACGTTTGCTGAATGAATGAAAGAGTAACAAGGGCTGTTGTAGAGTATTCACCTATTAACCACACCGAGATGATGAACATAATCCCATTTATGAAACTTTCAAACATAAAATTTCCTCAGAAATTAGGCCAGGGAAAGTTATAAAATACTAAAGACTAGCTCGCTCTTAATAGGCATTTACTGTGTGCCAGGCACTGTGTTAAGCTTTTCACAGGATTTTCTCAGAGTCTTCCCAGCATCCCATAAAGTAGATACCGCTCTAATCCCGCCTTTCAGCTGAGGAGATGGAGGCTGAGGTGGGGAAAGGAGGCACCCAAGACTACCTGAGGCTTGGTAGAGCTGAGATTTGGACAAAGCTTGCAGAGACTCTTACATGGGAAGCTCCGTAGATACTGAAAATGTCTTCAGGGACTGAATATCAAGAAGATAGAAAAGTCTAGAACACTGGGGGAGGATGGGTGGGGTCTTGTCTCTACTACCAGCACCCCTGGAAGGTCCTTTCCTCACCTGACCTGTTTCTCTGTGTGGAAAGTGAAGATTAGGTGATGTCTCGGGGCCTACTGGGATTTGCCTGTCCTGGCTGGAGGAGACGAGGGGCGATTCCACAGCTCTTGCTGCCTCCTCCTTCCATGTTGGTCTCCAGTTGGTTCATTCCTGCCCCCAGCTTCCCTTCCCTACCCAACCCCTGACGCCAACCAGGGAGGACAGCTGTGGGAGCCAGGGCAGCCCTCAGAGAAGCAAGGTGGCCAGATGGGGCGAGGTTCTGTGCACCCAAACCAGGCTGGAAAGCCAGGCCCACGAGTGTTCTCTTCCCCTGGTCTTGAGCCTCAGGGAATATGTGACATCACCCACCTTCACCCACATGTCCTTCTATCCACAGGGGAACGACGTGAGGATCATACTTGGCCAGTTTGACCAGAACATGGCGGCAAAAGTGTTCTGTTGTGTAAGTAACATGGGGTGTTGTCTGTGTCTGTGGTTCACCAAGCTTCTCCTCCCTGTCTGGTCCTGCCATGCCTGCAGCCGGGGTTTCTAGGAACTAAACCTTCTGTTCCTTGCTCCCTCTGTTCAGGAAGCCACCCCAGGGCAGCCAGAACTCAGTCTCCAAGCCCACATGACCACTGGTGAAGTGTAGGTAGCCATTGCTCAGCACACTCAGCCCCATCGTTTGCAGGCACCGAGGGAGATGCCAGACACCAGGCGAGTTGGAAGCCATCAGTCCCCGTCCTTGGCCTGCAAGCAGGATGAAGAGTCTGAAATTTAGGAGGAACTATTAACTCTTTGTTATCTAACCCTGAGTCCTTTCAGTTATGTGGTGAATGACAAGTGACAAAGTACATTTTTATTTCTCATTTGATCTTTTGGACAACCCTGTGAGGCAACTGTCATTATCCCATTTCATAGATGAAGAAATAGAGGCCCAGAGAGGCAAAGGGGCTCACCTCAGCCATGCTGTGGCCAAGCCGAGGCACACTGCTGATCATCCAGTTCCCAATTCGATCCAAACAATGGGCTTTTCACCATGATCTTCTAACTTAGTAACACAGTAACAGCACTGACCTAGGAATGAAGTCTGTTAACATTCTGATGCTCCGTCTCCCCTCCTCCACCCAGCTCAGGAGAACGTCCCACAGAATGACAGCCCAGTTATGTGAGTCATTGTCTACCCAATAGCATCTCCTTACACTGGCATTATTCTGGGTGTAGTCTCCAGGGATGGACCATGGATCTCTGTTCACTTTCACCTTTGTGTCAGTAACTTGAATGAGGTTATAAATAGCCACTGTTGTAGTCAGGGTTTGCAAGGCAATAGATTTAATACAGGACACATAACTTATAGGATTATTGTATAATATTCACCCAAAGAGTCAAATGCAGAAGAATGCCAGAGATCTGTCCACACTCTGGAGACCCAAAGAATCCAGCTGAGGGCCTGGATCCCATGATGATGTCCTACATGAGTCCAGTTGAAGACCTAGAGCCCATGGAAATGTCTTCCATGAGTCTAGCTGGAGGCCTAGAGTCTCATGCAAGTCTGTATCAAGGATCTGCACTGGGAAGGCCCAAAGGTCAGTGGTGGAAGACACAAGGTCTGTGCCAGCAGGATGAAGGATCTGTGCCAGCAGGCTAACTCTGCACTGGAGCCAGGAAGCAGTGCTCAAAGTAAGGACCAGAGCTCCCCCAAAAAGAATCAAAGCCATCCTTAGCAATAGCAAAGACCCAAGTTTTTCTGATGATGAGAACAACCAAGTTCCTATCAGGAAAACCAGCACAACACACTTCTCCAGGAAAATCAACAGCACACCATCTTCTCCTCCAGTTCTCCTTTTTATGCATTGGCAACAATCCACACCCAGAACCACACTGATTCAGTTCAGCTGGGTGTTACAAGTTGGCTATGACTTATTCCACCATAGCCACCTTTTAGAAATTGTAGAAGTTGTGAACTCTGTCAGATGGTTGAACCAGGGTATAAAAAACCAGAATAGGCTGGAATGTTTGATTAAATCCAAGAAAGTGAAATCTAATGGATCTAATGTAAATTACTTTAGAACAAATTGAGCTTCCTACCTTCAAGGTGGTAGAGGAACAGCTGAGGAATGCTGTACGTTGGGAACAGAAGGGACTTCGGGAGTCTGTCTTCTGACTAAGATCACCAGTGTGAGTATAGCTGCCAGGGGAACCAAGGTGACCTCAGATACAGATGCACATCAGGGCGGAGTGTCCCTCTGCTCCCCACTGGAGACCGCCTGGGGTGTCTCCTGTTTGCAAAAATGCCGACAGACCTCATGTTCTGATTCAAGCCAAAGCAATGTCCTGTATGGCTGTGAGTTCACTTTGGGCCATGTGCTGAGGTGGCTTCTGGTGGCTTTTGTGGCTGTGGTTTAGCTGACTGCCTTCTACACAGCGCAGGACTCCATTCCACCTCCCATCGGCCCCACCTCTCAACCGGCCCCTTTGCTGGCTTCTTTTAGTGCTTTTGTCAGTCCGTCATCAAGGGTCAAGTCCCTGTGTGGGACCCTCAGCTGGGACTTGCTCCCAAGGACACACAGTCCCATCTGGTTAAGACAGAGACCCTCAGGGGAGTCTGCTCAGTCTTCACCTCCGCCGAGGCTGGCAGTGATAGAGGGAGGGGCTGCTCAGAGCAGAGACCCCCAGGAGCGCCTTTCTGTACTTGTCATAGCCACATGGAGACCACCATGGCTCTGCGGTCTAAATGCAGCATGTTGCTGTGCTCTTGAGAGGGAGGGCAGACGCTAGTGTGTGCCAGGCCTATTTATAGCCCCATGCCAAAATTTTCGTGTTGGCTCTGGCACACAATTGGTCTGGTCTCAATTTGCCAACACTGCAAGCCGCATTCTGGTTTCAGCACTACCAGCTGTGTGTCCTTAGGCAGGTCACTTTACATCTCTAGTACCAGCTGCCTGGTCTCTAAGATGGAAGCAGTGATCTCTGCCCTGGTAGCATCATGGAGTTGTGGTTTTTAAGTACAGCCGCCAAAGGCGGAGCCTTAGCCCAGGTTTTATCTGCTTTTCCGATGTAGAGGCATCACTCCTCTTGCAAGGAACCTTAATCTTGTGTGGGAAGGGAGAAGGCAAAAGGAAACCTAATCAAAAGAGGAAACTGGTCTTTGTTTTGAATCTTCCCATCATGTTTACAGCTCATAAGAACCCCAGCAGTCTTTGAGTCTGAAGAATGTGACATAGGATGCCCGTCCTATGAAGAGCCCATCCATCTGGTGGCCTTGGATCAGATACCTCTGTCTGCCTCCGGTGGGGAAAATGAAAACCAGGGTGACCAAAGAAGTGAGAAGCACGGTGCATTCACTGGATCTGCACACAGCCACTTCTTGAGTGCCTTCTGTGCACCAGGCACCGGGCTGAGCACTGGAGGTCCAGGGACAGCAGATGGGTCCCACCTCCAGGAGCGCCTAGCTGGCAGATCACACAGACTGACACCCCAGCACAGCAATCCCAGCTCCTTCAAGACAGGGACCCCAGGATGGAGGCTCAGTAGCACCTTCCTTTTTATCTCAGTGGACGATGTGGCTGAGTCCCATCCCCCGGGGCCTGGGGAGCCTGTCACCCGTTCACCCAGGACTTATGGGCCTTTACTCTACAGAGAGGTGTGACATATGCCCTGCTTCCCCAGTCCACCACAGATTTAGAACAGCAGACTCAAAGTGAGGAGAGGAAGTTGAGGGCAGTGAGAAGACAGGAAGGAACAAGCAGGGATAAGCAGTAGATCTGAAACTCCACGCACAGCTGCGTGGGGACAGTTGGCATTCAGGAGCCTCTCCCAGCCAAGAGCAGGGCTGTGTGTGGGCCTGTGATGGGGATGTGAATGGAACTGTGCACCCCCAAGAGGAGGAAAGGCCAGGAGGAGCAGCTGTAATGTCCTGGAACATAGTGGCACAGGTACAGCCAATACTGTCTCAATAAACTCTTAAACCAGCCCAAGCAAGCAGGCCTGCTGCGTGCTGGGGACCCAGCTGGCAGGTGGCAGAGCACCTAGGGCTGCCTGGCTGGCTTCTTTTTCATTTTTTTCTTCTAAGAAGGTCAGAAGTTATGTTAGGAAAAGTTTCAGCTCATTGAAATTGACCAATGTACAAAACCGAGTGTGTCACCATTCATGTGGGCGCAGGGTCCGTGGTCTGGACAGCGCCCGTGGGCTGCGGCAGGTGGGAGAGCCGCAGCAGCAGGGCCAGCTTCCCACATCCTCACAGCTCAGCGCCACCTTCATCCCCCACGGTCCTCATCCCCAGTGAGTGACAGAAACCCCTGCTTTTGCCTCTGAACAGCGGCCTTTGTGCCCTTGCTCCGAACCTACCCACCCTTGAATGGTCTCCTCCTAGGAAGCCCCCTGAGACTGAGAAAGCTGCCCACAGGTGCTTTGCTTCACTAAGAACAGAGGGAAGCTTCAGCAATGCATCTTGACTCATTCTTTTACTAGCTGGGTTTGGGCAAATTGTTTAGTCCCTGGGCACAAGTTTCTTCCTCTGAAAGACAAAGATAATAGCACATAGTTTGCAGCATTATTTGAGAACAAAATAACACACATACACAGCCATGCACTGGATAGAGGCTCGACACGTGTGGGATCCCCCGTAAGCAAAGGTGGGAGCTGCTGTTAGTTAAATGGCCTGGGGAAAATCCCTAAGAGGATTTTCCTCTTGTTCAAACAGCCCTTCCTCATTCAGGGTCTGGCATTATCTGTCCTTTTAAACAAAAGTTTCTGTGGGCTGAATCCCACTCATTAGCAGGTAGCCCAGGAACCAGCTCTCTAAGTATCTGAGCCCTTGCTTGCTTTTGTTCAATGGAGATTTTGTTAAAGAAATATGAGAATTCTCTGTGTTCTCCACAGTTTTAATTGAGGCAACATTATAATGCAGTTACTGGGAAAATGATTATAATCTGAGGTTGCATTATGAGAAATACAGTTTTTAGAAAGAGGGAGGTGATAGTCCCCTATTGTGAAAGAAGCCTAGAGAAGAGGCAATGTAGTCACCACTTTGAGAGAGTTGAAGGGTTCTTTTATTGAACAGTGATTAATCATCACAACCTTCACAGAGGTGGTGGGTGGAGTCTACAGAGATGGGATCTGAGCCTAAGTGAAGGTACAAACCTTCTAGCCCACCCTCAGGGAGGAGGCTTCATGCCCCAGGTGGCCTCAGGCAGAAGGGAGTTTGAGCAGTTACTTTCTGGGACATGGGATGATCTTGGGCATCCCAGCAGCTTTTCTGTAACATGAGGAAGTGGCTGAGGCTCCAGCCCTGCAGCCAAAGTGAGGAGCCAGAGCCACCTGAGCCTCACCACAGCACCTGCTTAGCTCCTCACTGTGTCCTCTGGCCTCTCACACTGGCCTTGCTCCACACCAACGGATGCCCTAGTGGGACATGAGTTGTCCCCAGCATATCCTTTGACAGCCAGGAAATCCTCTAAGGAGGCACCAAAGGGCTGCTCCACTCCGGGTTAAACCACATCTGGCCCTTCATGGGCTACTGGCATCTCCACCCACTCACATGTGCACTGGTCACCAGCAAACCTTTGCACCACTGATGGGAACCTGGCATTTCCCAAAGAGCTGGTGTATGTTGTCCTTATTGAGAATGAAAGCTATGTTAATAATCCTGTTGTCCTTCTCCCTTGGGCCTCCAGGAAGCTCATGATGAACTATGTAGCTTATTTATGTACACTGTCAGAAGCTTTGGTCCGTTTGTCTGTCTATTGTTCCTTTTACCTCCAGGATCCACAGAACCATTTCTATTTTCCTAGGCCCTTGGGTTTTTATTTTTACAGTATTGATTATTTTATTATATAGGTTGCTCATAAACTACCTTAGGTCTCCTGAGAGATGGTATGAAGGAGACTGAGCAGGGATAGAGAGGGGAGCAAGTCCTCCGGGGAGAGGAAACCTGGACCTGCAGGGCACAGCGTATGCCAGGTCTATGTTCAGTGCTCTCACTGCACCCTTCATCCCTTGTAGGCCTACGATGAGAACATGTTTGGCAGCAAATACCAGTGGATCATCCCCGGCTGGTACGAGCCATCCTGGTGGGAGCAGGTGCGCACTGAGGCCAACTCCTCCCACTGCCTGCGAAGGAACCTGCTGGCAGCCATGGAGGGCTACATCGGTGTGGACTTTGAGCCACTGAGCTCCAAACAGATCAAGACCATCTCGGGAAAGGTTGGTGCCTTGTGTGCCCGTGTTAGCCCCAGTCTCAATCTCTCTGATCACCTTTTCTGATAATGTTGGCAAAAGATGCACAGACAGATATTGCCCTGGAAGTTGCTGTGTGATTCTGAGCAAATCGCTTGACCTCTCTGACCCTCGGGAACCTGTAAGATAGGGACAGCTGGCCCTCTGCTGTGTGTCCCTATAGGAACATGTGAGGATGAGTTGAGGTGAGGATGCTCTCAGGCAGAACTGGTGTCTTAGTTACTTTTTCTCGTTGCTGAAATGAAATACCCAACACTCAAAGTTTGAAAGGTTTAGTTAGCTCACAGTTTGTAGAGGTTTCAGTCCACTCTGGCTCCAAGCAAGGGTGGCGTGGCAGAGAGGCAACTCCATGGCTGCAAAAAACAACAGAAGCAACAAGAACAAAAAGCAGGGAAACAAGCCTCTTTCTGCCCTTTTTATCTTATCTAGACTGCTAGAATCAGGGCAGCGCCAATCCAGTCAGTGGACTTATCCAGCAATCACCCAGCCTTAATCCCAGCATTGCACTGCAAATCGATCACAAACTCGAGTTTCAGCTACCTTGGAAAAAGCCCAATCTAAAAATGCATGAAGCTTTGGGGGACATCTAGACATAAACCATAACAGCTGAGGTCCTGACTTTCGTGCCACCAACCACAGGGCCCTGAGGTTCTGCAGGGACCTGGAATGTCATCCTCGGACCTCAACTGTCCTCTCTGTGTCTGTGATGCCTCTGTCTCATGCATAATGCTGTCCTGATAGGGAGGGGAGCCCCTCGAGCCGACCTTGGGAAACATGTTGTTGACAAGCCAGACTGGTCCACAGCCCAGTTCTGCCGCTTTGCAGCTAAATGACCTGGACCTTGAGTTCCTGGGCTCTGCCCCTTCTACACTGCCCCAGGGGCTAGGCAGCATGGGACTAATAGCTTATTGCATGGTGTGGCCAGTGTGGTACTGGCGTCTCGGTGTTCTCATGTATCTTCATTCTCCACACCTGCCATGGGTGTCACTAGTCCCTGGCCTGTTTGTCCTGGAGGGCCATGCATGAATGTGTGACATGTGACAGCATTTCACAAGTGCGCTATTCCATCCAGTATGTGGATATTCAGAACTCGGGGGATGGTGGCCCTGGTGAAGGTGGTGACATCCAGGTCTCACTTCTGACCCCCAGCTGAACACCATTCAGTAGGTGCATGATTCTTCCCCTTCTTCAGAGAGTTAAATTCTCCAAGCAGCCCAGCCCCAGGGTTCTCATGGACCTGATTTCATTTAAAGAAAAGGCTTCATAATAAAGTACGCACATACACACACACACACACACACACACACTCATTCATTTATTATTTAACCTCAAATCAGAGCCAACTCTGCACAAATAATTTATTGATTTGTCAAAAAATGGCAAATCATTAGGACACATTTTGTAAACAACTCCTTAGATCATCTTGGCACCTGGTTAGAAAATACTGAAAAAAATAAACCAATTTCATACCAAAATCAATGCATATATAAATTTTTTGAGGTGTTGAATAATGAGCAGAAATGACTCATTTTATTTTGGTAAATGTTATTTTTAATGGTGTCACAGTTTCAATATAACTTGGGTCCAGGAGCACTCTATATTTTAAGCGAAAAATAGTGCAAAATTCTAGGAAAATACAAAAACTAAGAAAAAATCCATAAAGGCAGACAGTATGCTAACTAAACTGACAGACTGGGGAAGATGAACTATTAAATGACCCACAGAAAGCTAAATGGAGATGGAACCCTGAGCACGCTGAGACGTTTCTGGAATGTCCTTCCCTGGGGGCGGGGCCTTTATCCCAGACAGGAGTCATACAGGGTGGAGCAGTATACAAGGATGTGCCTCAGGAAGAGCATTTTTCATGGTGGTTTCAGGAGAAAACACTCTGACATTTGTAATGATGTCACCAAGATCACTGAGCTTCATTCCTTATTTTTATTTGGGGCTAGTGAGGAGGCTGGCAAGACACCTTGGGGTCATTCACTGTATTCCACCTTTGTTGGTGTCTTAGTTACTTTTCTTATTGTTGAGATAAAATACCTGACACCCAAAGTTAAAGGAGGAAGGATTTATTTGGCTCATGGTTTGTAGAGGCTTTAGTCCATAGTCAACTGGGCCCAAGGCAGGGTGGCATGGCAGAGAGGCATTGCAGAGGAGAAACAGTTCATGGTGGCAGAAGACAGCAAGGCAGCAAGCAGCAAGAGACAAGTGACAAGAGACAAGCAGCAACCCTCTTTCTGTCCTCTATATCTTATCCAGATTTAAAAATATATATATGTTAATGCAGCACTTTCTTAAATTCAAAGTCAGTGCCAAAATCATTGGGATTCTTAAAAATATGGCATTAAAATATTTTTATCCTGATTCCTGAGGATGTTTTTTGTTTATGTGTTGGCTTCCCTTAAAATTCTGCACCTGTAGTAAAAGTTTTGTTTGACTCCCTGTAGTCCCAGCCCTGTGCAGGTTGTTTGTCAAGCTCCTCCCACTCCTAGCCTGTCTTCTGGGCTTGTGCTTGTTGAGTGCTCCCTCCTGAGAGAGTGGGGGCCAGGACTATCTGGTCAGTGTGGCACTGGCTGCTGAATGGATGCCTATAGGTTCAGATCCATGAAGTCATGTGTCTGTGAAGACATACATTTGCAGACCACAGCAAGTGAGTGAGCTCTTATCATCCTCATGTTTACAAGTAGGGCATCTAGAGGGCAGAGGAGGAAGGACACAGCCAAGGTCATCATGATGGGTTTACTAGCAGGCCTTAAAATAATGTCACAAATCCTCATCCCTGGCTCCTGTGAATGTGACTATTTGGAAAGAAGCTGTTTTCAGATGCTGTTCACTTAGACTCTAGAGAGGGGATTTCTGGATAACACGTGTGGCCCTAAACCCAGTGACAGGTGTCTTTGTGAGAAAAAGACAGAGGGAGACTTGTTACACAGCAGAGAAGCCCTGTGAAGACGAAGGCAGAGACTGAAGCAATGTAGCTACAAGACAAGAAGTGTCCAGGGCTGACAGACGACAGTAACAGAGACAGGGGAGCCTGGGGTTGGATTCTTGGAGCCTCCAGAAGCAGCCAGCCCTGCTGATGCCTGGATCTTGGACTTCTGGCCTCTATGACCGGGAAAAAGTTTTTCTCTGGTTGGTGGAATTTGTTGGCAGCCCCCCAAGTCTTAACTGGCTCACCAGGCAGGTCAGAGGTGAGTCCAGGACTCCTCTAAGTCCCAGCTGTATGCCCTGTCCACCCCCAGGTTGTGACAGGCTTGGGAGGCTTCCAGATCAGCTTTCTGTGCTGCCCTTCTATTGGTCAGGATTCCCTTGCTCTGAGGATTCAGAGATCTGCTTCCATCCTGGGTCACACCCATGAATCCGTGGCCTCTGAGCCATGCCCTCTCCTAGGGTATCTGTTTCCTCTACTACAAGTGGGAGGTTTGGACCAACTGGCTGTGGCACTCACACAGCCCAGATCTCTGGCTGTGTAAATCAGCGTGGGTCATAGCGCAGCATGTGGGTGTGCTACAGTGCTAAACCTGGAATCTCCCAGAACAGAGGGGACTCTGATAGAAAGAGTCACAGATCCTAGCAGGCCAGTGCTCCCTCCAGCTCACACCCTCCCAGGTCCACTCCTAGATGCCTGGCTCTTGTGTCACGCTGTGCCCAGCTTGCTCACCAGCACCAGAAGTGGGTGATGAGAGGACCATGACTCCCTCCAGAAGCACAGGCTTGGGGCTTTCCCAAAGGAGTGTCCAGCACTGGGACAGTGGGGACATTCTGGATGTCCCCAGCACACCCACAGCCCATCTTCCAAGCCTCAAGGAAGTGCCCCTGGACTCCCTTCAGTACCTGCTCTTTCTTCTCCCTGAGGTTCCCCCACCCTGCTCCATTCCTGCAGAGTAACCACTGACACTGGTGACTGCAAGTGTCAACTCTCATCTTTCAAAATCCTATCCTGTGTTCCCTTCATGAACATTTACAATTCAGCCTGATTTCTCAATGCCCATCTGCTCTCTGGTAAGGACAGTCTTCCCTTATTTCTATGTGCCACTGGGACACACAGCTGGACCACTGCACCAGATGGAGCTGTCACAGAATCCTGGAACCAGTGGGGACCTCAGAGGTGGCCCAGCCCCCATCAAACTTTCAGGCTCATTCTCTGGAAGAGTTTGAGATGTTCCGGTTTAGAAGCGTCTACACCCACCAGTGACCATTTTTCCAACTCAGTAGGGTCAGAGAACACACAAACCCGGGAAGCCCTCAGCCTGGGGCTCAGCACCTGCAAACAGTGGCTCATCTGTGCCTGTGGCGTGAGTCCTATGACCAAGGACTGGAGGCTGTTAGGCAGTACTGGGCTCAAGGGGGAGAAAGCGTATGCCCTAAAATGCAGGGAACCCAGCGTCGTAGCACTGATGCTTCATAGCACTGACATAGTCCCTGTGACCTTGATGCTCACTTCCCTGAGAGGTAGGTAGTTGGGGAGGGACACAGGCTCAGGAGGAAGGGTTTGGTGACCTGAAGAGAAACCACTGGCCAGATTTGAGTCTTGACTCTATTACTTCCCAGCTGACTCAGGTAGATGGCTGGTTATCTACACCAACATTCATACATACCTCTCTTTCTGCCTTCTATCTCAGTTACACTACTCTGATTTTTATCTGGTACATTGCCATGCCACTGAAAATGTATGTTTCCCAGTCTTCCTTGCTATGGCTAGGATTCTAATTATGGCCAGTGGCATAAATATCAGAATATAATATGGGACTTTTAGAAAGGTTCCTTTAAAGGGAGATCCAGCCCTTTTTCTTCTTTGTCTTGTGTTAGATGGAATGTAGGTGGGATTTCTGAAGTTCTAAGCAGCCGTCTTGGATCAAGGAAACTTTCATCTAGGTTGTGAAGCATAAAGGTAGGAGCCTAGGTCTACATTTACACTATGAGGCTGTCATAGCACCTCTGCACTGCCTACTGTTGGCAGTCCTCTACCTAAGAAAGAAATAAACTCGTTTAAGTCACTGACAATTTGTTTGACATTATAGGCACGTGAACCCAAGAGCAACACAGCAATTTGGGGCAAGTCTTTTAACTTTTCTGTATTTCTCTCATCTGTAAGATGTGAGTAAGGGTATCTCTGTCATAGATCTGTAAGTATTATATGAGGTTGTATACTAGGAAGTATCTGCTCCAGTGCCACACACACAGTGGGGGCTCAGTGTTAGTTCTCTTTCTTCATCAGGATAGCAGTCTGAGGACAGGAGAAAGGAGTAGTGAGATAGTCTGCAGCCCAAGTCATGTGTGATAAGCAGCAAACAGGATTAGGATGACTTTTGTTTGTTTTTATTTTATTATTATAATGTTTGTAAGGCATGATAAATACATGCATCGTGGGGAATTGTTACAGACACATGTCACATCTTAATCCTTTTACTTCCTCTTCTCCTCCCTTTCCTCCTGTCTCACCCATCCTCAGATCCCCTTCCCATCTCGAGTTCTATTACCCTGTTTCCTATTGTCTTTCATTTTGCTCTTTAAATGATTTATACTTTGGGTTTCTCATATAAGAGAAACCTTGTGATTTTTAACATCTGCATCTGATTTATTTCACATAGCATTATTGTCTCAAGATGCGTCCTTTTCCTACACATGACTGAGATTTATCCTTTTTTCAATGTTTATTAGTACATATTTGCAGTACTTAGGATTATGTTCCCTGTGGGGAGTTGGTACATGTATATAACACATATAAACTCTTTTTTTATCCTTTCCCTCTCCTCCTGCTCCCTCCAACTCTTGGTCTTCTTCCCATTTATAAAAGATCTATCTCCCTCTTTCCTATGTCTGTCTTTTATTTTGCTCTTTATTTATATTTTGAGTTTCTCATATAAGAGAAACTATGTGATACTTAAGCTTGTGCATCTGATTTATTTCACTTAACATTGTGATCTCAAGGTGCATTTATTTTTCTACAAATGACTCAGGTTTCTTCTTCTTTATGGCAAAGTAGTACTCCACTGTATACAAATACCACATTTTCTTTATCCATTCATCTGTTAATGGATATATGCCTTGCTTCCAAGGCTTAGCTATTACAAGTTCTGCTGTCATAAATATGGGTATGGATGTATCACTGTAACATGATGTCTTTTAACTCTTTCAGGAAGAATCCATAGAAGGAGAATAGATGAGTCAAATGGAATTTCTAGTTCTAGTTTTTTTTAAAGAATTTCCATACTGATTTTCATATGGAAATATACACTTTACATTCCTACCAACAATGTTGAAGTTGCCTTTTTTCTTGCAGTCTCATCAGCGTTTGTTATTATTCAATTTCTTAATGATAACCATTCTTTCTGGAGTAAGATAGAATTTCAGTGTTATTTTAATTTGCATTTACGTAATGGCCAGAGATGTTGAACATTCTTTTATGTATTTATGGGCCATTTGTATTTCTTCTGAGAAGTTTCTGTTCATTTCTGATTTGGTCTATTGTTTTGGGGGGTCTAATTTTTTTAACTTTTTATACATTTTAGATATTAGGTAGACCTCTGGTAGGGGAATAGCTGGCAAGTATTTTTTCCATTCTGTTGGTTGTTCTCTTCACATTGTTGGTTATTTCCTTTGCCGTGTAGAAACTTTTTAATTTGATGTGATCCCATCTGTTGATTTTTGGTGGTATTTCTTGTGTGACAGGAGTTCTCTTCAGAAAGTCCATGCCTACAGCTATGTCTTCAGGAGTTTCACCTCTTTTATCTTCTATCATATTGTTTTTGTTTTACCATTTAGATCTTTGATCCATTTTGATTTTAGTTTGGTACATGCTAACAGATATGGGTCTAGAATCAATTATCTGCATATAGATGGCCAGTTGTCCCAGCACCATTTATTAAAGAGGCTATCTTTCATCCAGTGTATGTTGTTGGTCCTTTTGCCAAAGATCAAATAGCTGTATGTGCCTGGGAATGTTTCTGAATCCTGTGTTCCATTCCATTGACCCACATATGTGTTTTTGTGCCAGTACCATGCTGTTTTTATCACTGTAGCTTTGAAATGTAACTTGAGAACAGGGTTGTGATGCCTCCCACTTTGCTCTTACTGCCCAAGATTGCTTTTACTATTCTGTGTCTTTTTTAGCTTCATATACACTTTAGGATTATTTTCTCTACTTCTGTGAAAAATGTTGTTGGTATTTTTATTTAGATTGTATTAAATCTGTGTATCAGTTTTAAAGTATGACCATTTTGACAATACTTGTTCTGCCTATCCAGAAAAGGGGAATATCTTTCCATTTTCTGTTGTCTTCTTCAGCCTCCTCTTTCAGAGTATTATATTTTTCACTGTAGAGGTCTTTCTGAAATGTTTCAGTTGCCTACTAGTTAGGTTAATTCCTGAGTGTTTAAGTTATCTTGATGCAACTGTGAACAGTATTGTTTTCCTAATTTCTTTCTCAGTGAGTTAATTATTGGTTTACAGAAACATTGCTGATTTTCGTGTGTTGATTTTATATCCTGATATACTCTATCGAATTTATTAATTCTAGGGGTATTTGGTAAAAAAAAATTGGGGGTCTTCCATGTAGAATATCATGAAAATAATGGTAATTTGACTTCTTCCTTTCCTATACATATCTCTTTTATTTCTTTTTCTTTTCTGATTGCTTTGGCTAATGTGAGAACTGTATTGAACTGTATTGAATAGGAGTGAAGACAGTGTGCTTCTTTGATTTGAATTTAGAGGGAAAGTATTCAGCATTTCCCTACTTAATATGATGTTGGTAGTAGACTTGTCGTATATATTATGGTTTTTCTCAGGTTAAAATAAGGTCCTCCTATACCTATTTTCTTCACGATTTTTATCATGAGTGGGTATCGGATTTTTCCAAAAGTCTTTTCTTTATCTATTGAGATGGTCATGTGATTTTTGTCCTTGCTTCTGTTTATGTGATATATTACATTTATTGCATACCTGGAATTGGTCATGATCATGAACCTTTGGATAATTTGTTGCATTCTGTTTGCCAGAACCTTGTTGAGGATTTTTGCATCTATCTTAATTAAAGAGATTGATTTCTAGTTCTGTTTTTGTTGGATCCTTGTCTGGTTTTGAAATCAGGGTGACTCTAGCTTCAAGAATGACTTTGGGAGTACTCCTTCTCTTTCAAATTCTTTAGAGCTTGAGGAGACTTGCAATAGATCTTCCTTGAAGTTCTTGTAGAATTCAGCAGTGAATCCATCAAGCTCTATTAGGAGGTTTTTCATTACTGTTTCATTTTAATTGCCAGTTACTGGATTATCTAGGGTTTTTATATATTCTTGATTTATTTTTAGTAATTCACATGTATCTTAGGAATCTATCATTTTCTTCTGAATTCTCCAAATTATTACTTTTTGTTTTGCTTTGAGACAGGATCTCACTATATACTTCAGGCTGGCCTTTAACTCACTGTATTCCAGGCTGGCCTCAAACTGGTGGTGATCCTCCTGCCTTACTCTCCCAACTGCTGGAATTACAGATGTGCACCACCACATCTAGCTAATATAAGTGTCCTCAGAAGGCACTTACAGGTCTTCAAAATATTTACTAATAAACTTCTGGATTTCAGTGGTATCCATTGTGATTTTAATTTATTTCTAATTGCATTGATTTGGGTCCTTTCTTTTGTGGGTGTAAGATTGGATAAGGGTTTGCCTATTTTGTTTATTCTTTCATAGAACCAGTTCTTTGATTTATTGATTCTTTGTATTTATTTTAGTCTCAATTTCATTAATTTCTGATCTCATACTTATAAATTTCTTCCTTGTACTAGCTTTGGATTTGGGTTGTTCTTATTTTTCTAGGACCTTGAGGTATGTCACTAGTTTATTTATTTGTGATCACAGTGTTTTTATGTCTGGGCATTCACAGCTACAGACTTTCCCCTCTGGACTGCTTTCATTAGGTCCCACAAGTTCTGGTATGTTGTGCTGCAATTACCATTTGATTCTAGGAACTGTCTAATTTCTGCCTTGATTTCTTCTGTGACACATTCATTATTGAAAAGAGTATTGTTTAATTTCCATCCAAGACTATTGTTAAATGAATGGAAATTAAACAGTACTCTTTTAGCATTGATTTCTAGTTTCATTGCATTGTGATTTGAAGATATGAATAATTTTTATTATTTGACATTTAATTAAGCAATTTATAGACTAGAATGTGGTCTATTTTGGAGAAGGTTCCATACATTACTGAGAAGAATGTTTATTCTGTCATTGGGTGGAGTGCTCTATAGATATTTATTAAGTTCATTTGTTCAAAGGTTTGGTTCAACTCTGATATTTCTTTGTTGATTTTTTGTTTAGTAGATCTATTTGTGGTAATATGGTACTGATGTCCCCTATTATAATTGTATTGATGCTTATCTGATTTTTTATGTCTATTAGTGTTTGTTTTATGAAGTTGGGTGCACCGTGGTTTGGTGTGTATGTCTTTATAATTGTTTCCTCTTCCTGTTGAATAGTTCCATTAACCAATATGTAATGTCCTTCTTTGCCTCTTTTAATCAGCTGTGGCTTGAAATCCACTTTGTCTTAAAATAGCCTAGCTATTCCCACTTGTTTTAGGGTTTTCATTGCATGGAATATTGTTGTCCAGCCTTTGACTTTACTCATGAATTTCTTTTTGAATTAAATGTGTTTCTCATATAAAGTATATCATTGGGTTTATTTCTTGATCCATTCTTCTAGGCTGTCTTTCAATTGGGGAATTAAGACTACTCACATTAATGAAAGATATTGACTTACTCCCCTCACTGCTTTATGTTCTTATTGTTGATTTCCTTTTCTTTTCTCTCCTTCTGCTTAAATGTTCACCCTGCCTGGTGTATTGATTTTATTAGACTATTTGGCATTGTTGACTTCATTTTCTTTTTCAAGGATACCTTTGAAAATTTTTTGCATTGGCTTGGTGGAAACAAATTTATTAAGGTGCTCTTTGTCATAGAAGGACCTTATTTCTCAATCTATTTTGAAAGATAATTTTGTAGGGTGTAACAGTCTGGGTTGGAATTTGTTTTCTTTTAGAGCTTAAAACATGTTACTCCAGGCTCTTCTGGCCTTTAAGGTTTGGGCTGAGAAGTCTGCTATAATTCTAGTAGGTCTACTTTTATGAGTGATTTGTTGCTTTCCTCTAATAGCTTTTAAGAATCTGATATTGTTTTAGATTTCTGGGATTTTTACAATGTGCTGTGGATAATTTCTTTCCTGTTTGTGGCTACTTGGGATGCTATATGCCTTACTTGTCTCTACATTTAATTTTTCCCCATATTTGGAAAGTTTTCTGTTATTATTTCTGCAAATAGGTATTTTTATGCCATTTGTGCTGTCTTCTGACTTTTTGCTAATTCCAGCTAATCTTAGATTAGTGTTCTTTGCATCATCTAGCAGCTGTTTTTTTCACATTCTCTTGTTGTTTTCAAGGTATCTTAGTAATTGTTCAATAACATCAGCTCTGTTTTCTAATTCTGACACTCTGGTCTTTACCTTGGTTTCTTCTCACTGTCCATACTTTCAGAATTTTTAAACTCCTAGATCTCTATTTGGTACTTTTTCATGGACTCAAATTCTTTGCTAAACTTGTCATTTGTGTCTTGTACTGTTTTGTTTAGCTCATCTAGTTTTTTATTAGTATTTTCTGTCAGCTCACTGATTAGCTATTAAGGTCCAGTTTCTGTTTAGTTACATCTTCTTCAAGCTCACTAAGCACATTATTAGTCTATTTCTTAATTCCCTCTTTTATAATTTCACAAGAAAGCCCAAACTCCAAAAAGCCAATGAAGGAAAAAAAAAATCCAAAGAATTCCTCTGTATCCTTGTTTAATGAGTGGTTTCTTTTCAGGATCTGCAAGCTTGGACTCTAGCAAGTCATAGTTTTCTCCACCTACCTTTACAGCCTGTGGATTTGTGAGGTACTCTCCTGACCCAGAGACCCCTCTTTCTATATACCCCAGTCTGTGGCAACCATCTAAACCAAAGTGTGTCCTTGGTGGATAGTGAAAGCAGTCAGACTACCGATCCCTGCTGGATGTAGGCAGTGGAGTGAAGTCTCAAACAGACTGCTAGATTTAATGCCAGTATTTTCGGGTCTAGCTACTTCTCAAAGCCACACTTGCTGTGCCTGGCTTCTCACTATGGAGGGTGGGGCCCCATGCCCTTCTTGACCTGAGCTTGAACCTTTCTTTTTTTTTTTTAAATTTAAGAGATAAAAAGACACATATAAGAAAGACAAAAAGCTAAAGAGACAAACAGACAACTAGAGCAAATGCACAACAGTAACATTATAGATTTACAAAACAGAATGATAGAAACTTGACAATGGTTGCAATATTGCATATCGTTACCTTCAGAATGATTGTTTACATTAACGGATATAGACATGTAAAATTGATCTAATATATGAGTATTAACCGTTCTTTCTCAATAACTAATACATTCAGCAGTGTGTTCGTTTTAGTTATGTTACATATACATATATACAGATTTATATCTTTTTCCTTTTCCCTTCCCTCTTTCCCCCTTTTCTCTTCCCAATTACTTTTGCTCTTTGAGCAGTTTTTTACCCTTACATAGTATTTATTGTAGATTTTGGATCATACATACTTTTTCAGTTTCTTATACTAGGGAGACAATACAGTATTTACACGTGGGTTTGATTTATCTCACTTATGAGTATGGCCTCAAGTCGTGTCCATTTACCTATAAAAGTCTCAATGCAATCTTTCTTAATAGCTGAGTAGTACTCCATTGTATAAAAATACCACATCTTTTTTATCCAGTCTTTGATTGATGGACACTTGGGTTGTTTCCAAGATCTGGCTATTACAAATTGGGTTGCTATAAACATGGGCACACAAATATCACTGTGGTATGATGTTTTCAGTTCTTCTGGGAAAATGCCCAAAAGTGGGATAGCTGAGTTGAATGGGATCTCCAATCCTACCTTCCTGAGGAATCTCCACACTGATTTCCACAATGGTTGCACCAGTCTACACTTTCACCAACAGTGGAGAAGAGTTCCTTTTTCCCCACAGCCCCTCCAGCATTTGTTGTTGGTTGATTTTTTAATCTTGGCCATTCTTTCTGGAGTGAGATGGGATCTCAGTGTTGTTTTAATTTGCATTTCCCGAATGACCATTGATGTTGAACATTTTTTCATATATTTATTTGCCGTTTGTATTTCTTTCTCTGAGAAGTGTGTATTCATCTCAGATGCCCATTTTTGGATTGGGTCCTTGAATTTTAGGGGGTCTGATTTCTTTTAATTCTTCATATGTTTTAGATAGAAGTCCTTTGTCTGATGGACAATTGGCTAAGATATTTTCCCAGTTCATGGGTTTTCTTTTCACTCTGTTGGAAATTTCTTTTGACGTGCAAAAACTTTTTAGTAAGATGAGATCCCAGTTGTTGATTCTGGGGAGTGTTTCCCGTGCAATTTGATTTTTGTTCATGAACTCTCTGCCTACTCCTATGTCATCAAGATTTTTACCTACTTTTTCTTCTAGTAAGTTTAGTGTCTCTATTTTAATATTCAGATCTTTGATCCATTTTGATTTTATTAATGCAATCGAAACTAAGAAAACAATACAAAGAATTAATGAATCGAAGAGTTTGTTCTTTGAAACTTTCAATGGATGTCTGTGTGGCCCACATCCTTTCTGTGGTTGTTTCTTGTAGCCATCTTTCACCTAGTCACATGGTAGGGTAACAGTGGAGATCCTGAAATGAAGTTGATCTCTTATTCTGTGACTAGGTCTGAAACAGTCTTCTGTTCCCAAAATGGCTCTTGATTAAACCCTTTTTAAGATAGTAGTCACTGCACTGAATTTCTCCAAATTTAGTTTGATATGGAGGTGTCAATATCAGAGTAAATCACCATGCTGGTTTTGCACTGCTGGCCTAGTCCATTATTTCTCTCTGGAACTGCCAACTTTCTGTGGTTTATCTTCTATCCAAAGGTATTTGCTTCAGCTCTAATAAGGTTGATTGGCTGGTCAGTGCCTCCACTACCCTGTGCTGAGGGGAAGAAAAATGCACAGTGGGCATGGAGTTGGCAGGTGGCCAAAGCTAAGGTGTGCAACCCACAGGCCTTGAATTTTTCCTTCTTTATGGCAGAATAGTGCTCCATTGTATAAATGTACCACATTTCTTTATCCATTCATCTGTTTTTGCACATACAGTCTGCTTCTTTATCCATTCATCTGTTGTTGGGCATACAGTTAGCTATTGTGGGTTGTACTGCTTTTTTGCAGGCATTTTTTTTTTAATTTAAGGAGAACTCCCAGGTAACTACCACACAGGTCAAGGAAAATAATTTAATCAGAAACTCTGAACCCAGGGCTTTTATGCTGTATCCCACACAGTCTCTACCACCAGTATCAGCTATTCTGCTGACTTCCTTCACTATGCAGATGGCTGCTGTTGAACTTTTTGTAAACCAAGTCATGCAGTGTATGCTCTTTGTGGGTTTTCTTCTTTCATATGTTTATTTATTTGTGTGTGTGTGTGTGTGTGTGGCACCAGGGATCAAACTCACAACCTCCCGCCTGCCAGACAGGCGCTTAAGCCACTGAGCCAAACTCCCGGCCCTGGTTTTTTGAGGCAGGGTCACACTATGTAGCTCAGGCCAGCCTTGCACTCACATTGTAGCCCAAGCCGGTCTTGAACTCACAACGCTCCTCCTACCTCAACCTCCTGAGTGTAGGGATTAAAGGCGTGCGCCGCCACACCCAGCTTCTTCTTTCATTTGTTATGTTAGTGATGTTCATTGATATAGACATGATTTCATTTTTACTGTTCTATAGTATTCTCCTCCATGAGCATAACAGTTCATCCATTCTATCCTAGGAGACATTTGGATTGCTTGGTTTGAAGCTATTCTGCATGTGCTGCTATGAGCATTGTTGTACTTTGAAATCTCTTTTCTGTACTATCATAAGGGTTCTGCTCTGTACAGCTGCTTCTTGTAGTATCTTTAGATTGGATTAGTCATTCTGGTAATTATTCAATTCACCCTTAAATAGCTCCCATCTTTTACACTATGCTACAGTTTTCTCAGTCTGCTTTTGTTTGCCAGAAGACTACGATAGGGCAAAAACACAGGTGAAAGTTAACAATTTTTCTACTTTTTACTCATGTTTAGTTTACAGTTGTGGTGTTTTCTGTCTTCAGTTATTGGTAAGGGTAAGAGTTCATATAAGATTTTTGTAGCTATAATGATATTTAATATACTTCAGGAGATTTGGGTAGGCTCATTTAAATACAGCTTCCAGTATCGTCAGCTACCTTGAACTATAAATGAGTGTTTTAATGAACAGAAATTCTTTATTTTAATAGACACTACCCCAAGACCATGAGGGTATTTTTCTACTTTCTCTTTTAGAAAATTTATTATTTTATCATTCATATTTAGATCTGTAACCAACCTGGAATTGATTTTGTGTATGGTGCAAGATAAGGATCAGGATTCATTTTCTTCTTTTCTTTTTCATGGCAATTATCTAATTGACTCAGAATATTTATTGAACAGTCCATCTTTTCCCAAAAAGTACTATTATATCACTTTTGTCAAACATCAAGTAACTGCATATATTTGTTTCTGTTTATAAACTTAATTTCTCTTCCATTTGTTTCTTTCACCCAAGCATCTGAACTGTCCCTAGCTTTGCGATGAGTCTGAATGAGTAGTAAATGTGGGTTCTCCACCTTAGTTCTTCTAGAGATTGTCTGTCTTTGGTGTTCTTATTTCTTTTGATTCCATAGAAATTTTCAAATCAGGTTGTCAATTTATGTATCATAAAGACTAACCTGTTCTGGTTTCTATTGCAGTTTTGCCGAACTTGTAGGACAGTTTTGGGAAAACTAACATCTTAGGAGCGTAGTCTTCCATCCCATCAATTTTATGTATCCCTGCATTTTCTTAGGTCTTCCTTAATTGCCCCCAAAAATATTTTATAATATTCTGGGTAAAATTATTCCACATACTCTGTTCGATTTATTTCTATGTATTTGGTGTATTTTGATGAGTATTCCATGTACACATTCCTCTTGGGTGCACACTAGGGATGGACTGTCTGAGTCATAAAGTGAGCATATGTTCAGCATCAGCAGGCTCTGCCAAGTATCTTTCTGAAGTGGTTACACCAATTCACACACCCACCAGCAGTGAGCATATCTTTCTCTTGGGTCACATGTTCACCAGCATTTTGTGTTCTCAGCTTTTAATTTTATCCAGTCTAGTGGGTGTGTGATGGTATCTTGTTTTAGTTTTAATTTGCATTTCCTTGATAACTGATGAAGTTCAGCATGTTTTTATATCTTTACCGGTCATTTTGCTAACCTTTTGTAATGTTCATTAAGTCTTTTGTTTTGTTTTGTTTTGTTTGCTGTTTTTCCTATTGGACTTTGTGCCTGCTTCTTGTTCATTTATAGATTTTTTTACTTTGTTTTTTTCCACTCAAAAATGGGTCCGAATGTGAAAGTTCTTTTTATTTTCTAGATATAAATCCTTTGGCAATTATGTATACTACTTTTATCTTCTCCCATTCTGTGGCTTATCTTTTAACTCTCTTGATATATTTTGATAAAAAAATTATTTTAATCTAATTCATTACACTCCGTATGGTTAGTATATTTGTGACACGTTTAAGTATTTTTAACCACCCAAGCTAATGAAAATATTTTCCTATCTTGTCTTTTAGAATTTTTTATGCTTTTCACATTTAGATATGGAATCTACATGAAATTGACTTTACATGTAGTCTGAAACATGATCAAAATTCATTTACTTCCTTCTGGGCAATCAGTTGATTTAAGACTACTTACTAAAAGGGCCAATTTTCCCCACCCTACCACTTATGCTACAGTGTCACTTTTGTCATAAATAAAATGCCTGCACCTGGCCTATCAATTATCTTCCATTCATCTATTTGCTTATCTTCTAACCAATATTAACTGTCCCAGTTATTAAAACAAAGTTTCATGGTAATATCTGATATCTGGTAGTGTGTGTCCTAAACTTTTATTCTTTTCTAAGATTTTCTTGGGTTTTCTTGGCCCTTATATCATTTTTCATGTATATACATTCACATACTTACATTTTCCATTACTTCTTATTTCTTCCTGCATTTTTGAATTTTTATGATCATCTTTGTGTCTAATGAACTCCTCTGGTTTTTCTTGTACTGTGGGTCTTCTGGAGACACATTCTCTCAGTTTATAATTGTTTGAAATTTTCTTTATTTCATCTTAATTTTGAGGTATTTAGTTAAGTGTAGCTTCTAGACTGTCAGTTGTCTGTTATTTTCTTTCAGCACTTTAAGATATTCCATTGTTCTCTGGGTTCCATTGCTTCTGTTAAGTCAGAAATGAGACTTAATTGCTTTTCTGAAGGTAACACATCACTTTGTCTCTCTAACTGCTTTTAAGATTTTGTTTTTGCTTTGATCTTCGATGATTTTATTATTCTTTGCTCATGAGAGATATGCTTTGTGTTTGTCTTGATTGAATTTCACAGAGCATCATAGGATTTCCTGAATCTGTGAATAGATGTGTCTTTGGGGAAATAATAAAATAGAATCTCTTTAAATATTGTTTCTGTCTATTCTCTTTTCCCTCACATTCCAATATAAAAATTATACTAACACTATATATTTTCAACCTATGCCATGTATCTCTTATGCTCATTTCTTCTTTTCTATCCTTTCTCTTCACTGTGTTTCAGTCTTAATATTTACTGCTAAGTAACTTCAGTTCATCAGTCTACTTTTTGCTGTGTCTGACATGCTACTTCATCTACCTATTGAGTTCTTTATTTCATTGGTTGTATTTTTATCTTTAGAGCTTCCATTTTATTCACTTCTTTTGTTTGTATCTTTCAGTTGAACAAGTCCATGTCTAATAACTTTAAGATTTGAATCACATATGGGTTTGCTTTTATTATGTATTTTTTATTTTCCCTCCTTTTATTTTATTTTAACATTTGGTCCTATCTCCTTGTGTGCCTGGTAAAATTCAATTAAATGCATTGTATATACAAAATTGTAACAGCTACAGGTAATCTTTATCTTCCACCAGGAAATACTTGTTTCTCTTGAAGAAGGCAGCTAAATTATTAATGCAATCAGGAATTGACCTGATTGCAGGTTTGGTTTTAGTGTTGGAAGATCTGGCCTGTTTGGTTTGCTGTTGTTCCTTGTACTGGCCCATTAGTGCTCTCAACTGAAATCCTGGGGTGTTGTCTTCCCAATGCTATGAAACCCCAAATAGTTCTGTTCATTTTCTTAGCCCTTTTGCCTGGTTTGTCACCCCTTCTTTCTTTTTTTAGATTAGTTACCAAATATTTCAACACCAATGCCACTTATAATGCTGGGCTCCTTTTTCTGTGGTTCCCTTTCCTATGGGCCCTAGGCCCTTCCAGTATGACTACCTTGGTAACCTTGAGCTAGTTTTTGGCCCCCATCAAGAGGCTAAAAACTCTGGTTCAATGCTTGCTATTTCTGCAACGAGCTTTCCTGCTTACAAACCAGCAAGTGCCTCAGCAAGGATTCTGGGCCCATTCCAAAACATTTCTTTTCCCTCCAGCATGTTGGCTTTTCACTCCTGCCTGTCAGGATTTCTCTCCAGTATCTATAAAAAGCTATTTTTATGTTTTATTCTGCTCTTTTCAATGCTCTTGATGAGGTTTTGGTCTGATATAAGCTATGTCATAGTGGAAATCTGAACTGAGATTATTTAGCTTGACAGGAGGTGGATGTGACTTGGGTAAGGCGTAAGCATGTCCCTGGAGTTGGGGGGTATTGTTCACGAGAGGGAGCAGATGTGTTGTATAGCTGCAGAGGCAAATGTAGCATGCTGAACCCAAGTGACAAAGAAGCCAATGTCAGCTCTGCACCGGAAGAGCAATGTCTTGAACACCACACATTGCTTAGGAGAAAGGCTCAGCCTGAAGAGACAGTGACCTTCCTTGCCATGAGCAGGCCAAGAAGTGACTTAGGGCAATCATATTGTAGGACATAATCAGTGATCACCATTTTAAGTATGCTTGCAATAAGAAATTCTTCAAAAATATATAGCTGCCTATGTGAACTCACTAATTGACATACTGAAACAAAATTTACCTGAAATCTGCATTTTTAACAAGTTAGCCAAATGATCTCCTCACTGGATTGAAGTTAGCTATGTTTGCTTGCACCTTCCCAATGAATGCTGCGATCAGACATCCCACGAGGGTTCTAGCAAGGAATACTAGGGTAGGGATTAGTCAAAACTATGGAAGAGGAGCATCTCCTTGTCATTCTCTCTCTTGTCCGTGAGGCTCCCTAGTCCCTGGAAGCAGGACTCAACATGGTTGTGTTGGAATGACAGACCCATCACGTTTAGTCACATTGTGGGGTTAACAAGCTTGTGTGGGTTAGCCCAGGAACCACTATTTATAACACGGTTTCTATGGGAAAATATGTTCCAAGTTCCAACAACTGCCTTTCAAAAATATGCTGGAGCACAACCTGTCAGTAAGAAGGAGTATATATATATATATATATATATATTCCAAAACTTTAGCAATGCATGATAAACTTGACCTCAGAGCATGAGTAATTAATCAGCATTCAGTGTCGGCATTACAATGGGAGAAATTCTTCTGCCCTGAATAATTGGAAGACTGCTTTAGGAACAACTACCACTTTTTCTGCAACAATTGTAAGAATGTTTCTTCCTGCTGTCATTGTTTGGCGCTAGGGAGATGGGTGCTGGTGTCACCTGAGAACAGTGATGAATGGCCCAGAATGTAAAGACAGTGAGAACGAGGTCACCTTTCAACTTAGCTACACCTGTGTCCCATTTCAAGGACTCTACTCACTGAAATGTGGTAAACAGCCATATTTTGAGTGTTCTTGGCCCTACTTCTACTGCTTGTTCCTGAGAAGAACAGTTTTGTAAGTTAGGAAAAATATGAATTCCCAGGTGCATATGTGAAAAGCATTTATAGGAGTTTTGTTGGCCCCCAACCCCAAATGATCTTGATTCTCTTCTTGTCCCCCTGCACACATACAAACTGTATAAAGGAAGTATAAATTTTCACTCAGTTACTGTCTGATGATGAGACTGTACTTGGAATGTTCACCCCCTTATCTGGGCCCTCTACTTTAAACAAATCATAGATACCTTGAAGGATGCCCTAGGACTGTGTTCTGCTTAAAATTCTAGCTAGAAAGTCAACTGAATGTAATCGTTAGGAGGAACAAATGAAAATCAAGCTATGGTTTAGATAAGTGTACCCCAAAGTCCCATGTGTTACAGGCTTGGTCCCCAGAGTGGCGTTATTGAAAGGTGTGCCTAGAGAGAGGTCCTTAGGTCATTGGGAGTGAGCCGTGAAGGGGATAGTGGAATCCTAGCTCCTTGCTTTTACTCTCTTCTCCTTCGCCTGGGATAAGTGGTTTTGTTCCACCAAGCATTCATGCTGTGATGCTGTCTTATCATGGCCAAAACAATGGGGTCAGATGACCCTGGACTGGAACCTCCAAAACTGTAAGCTAAAAGAGATTTTTTTTCTCTTCATAAGTTGATTGTCTCAGGTATTTTTCTATAGTAATGAAAAGTTGACTAATGGAGGCACCACCTGTCCTCAGATGCCTTTGTGTACATCACAGAAGGGTTATAGAAGCAAAAGCCAGGAGGACAGAGGAAGTCAAAGGGAATCAATCATTCTTTTCATGCTTAAAGCAATTAGAGAAGCACACATCCAAGTAATTTTCCAATACTTTTAAATTAGCCAGTAGCTAAATTATCAACTAGAGGTAGATCAAAATCATATCTAAAAATCAAAGAAAATATAGCTAAGTAATAAAAGATGGAGTTTTCTAGCAGAGGAAACAGCTAGTGCAGAAGCTGGGGTTAGGGGGTGAATACACATGAAAGTATGGAAGGACTCTGAAGGTTTTAGTGCCTGCAGGGCTGGAGCTAAGGCATTTGGCACTGGCTCCCAGGTACCTGGGTGGTAAACCTCCAAGAGACCACCTCTTTGGCTGGAGCCAGATCGCCTAGCTCCACCTCCTGCCTGGATTACTGGACCTAGCCCCAAACAACTTGCACTGGTTTTCAAAACCTAGAGTAACCTCAAAGTCAAACACAAAAGCAGGAGCGGAGGTGGGATGGAAGACTCCTCTGCCTTTCTCTCTCCCCCCCTCCCCCACCCCACCTCCGTGTGTGTGTGTGTGTGTGTGTGTGTGTGTGTGTGTGTTCGCACACGCGCACGCGCATGTGTGTATGTGTATCTATGTGATCTCGGACAAATCTCTGAACATCTTTGTTGCCTTAGGCTGTGACAGAGGGGGCCTGTGTGATCATCTATAACGACTCTTCCCAGTGAAAACTGACAATGAGATCATGGTTTCTCTATGCGTTTTGTTCCCAAGAAGGGTTTTTCCAAAGACAAAGCTGTGGACTCTGATGACATTTCTGGCTCAGGAGGTCAGAAATGATTTGAGAAAAGGCCCACGAGGGGTTTTGGGTAATGGGCTCCCTGGGTAGCCTCATTCAGAAGGTTGGCCCCAATTCTTGAGCCCCTGTCTCTGGGGTAGTTGGAGGCACCTGAGGCTAGAAGGGAAGAAGTTGTGGACTGAGCCTGGCTGGACTGCAGGCTGGAGCAAATGGGTGGAAAGGGGACAGGAAAGGAGTGGAAAGGGGATTGGAGGGAGGTGGGAGAGAGGAAAAGAAAGGAAAGAAAAGGAAGGAAAGAGAAGAGGAGAAGGCAGGGGAAGGCAGGGGAAGGGGTAAGCTACAGAGCAAATCACTATTCACTTGGTCTGGCCTGAAGCTCAGAGGAGCCCCACAATTCTGAATTCAATCTAGGCCTCCCAGATCATTTAGAAAGTATGTTCATTATAGTGGAGGACAGAAAATGTGTTTTAAACATTTTGTTGACTTGTCTATAATTCAACTATCTGGATATATAGTGTGTGGGTGGGTAGTCCAGGCCCTGCAGATATCAAGGGAGGCCTGGTTAGGGGGCACTGTACCCTCTCCTTAGCCTTATCAGTCAAACAGGGTTCAGTCTCAGCCCTGTTGCTCAGAGCTGTGTGGCCCTCTGATGGATTTCCTAGTCTGTAAAATGGGGTCAAAGTGTCACCCACCATGTGAGGTGGCTGAGGCATTAAATGAGGTAACGGACACAGAGCCCAGCACTATGCCAGGTGCACAGTGGGCACTGGAGAGCATCGGCATGCCAGGTGTCCCTCCTGTAACTTAGTACCCTTGCCCCTTTGCTTTTCCAGACCCCACAGCAGTATGAGAGAGAGTACAACAGCAAGCGGTCAGGCGTGGGGCCCAGCAAGTTCCATGGTTATGCCTACGACGGCATCTGGGTCATCGCCAAGACGCTACAAAGGGCCATGGAGACACTGCATGCCAGCAGCCGGCACCAGCGCATCCAAGATTTCAACTACACTGACCACACCCTGGGCAGGATCATCCTCAGCGCCATGAATGAGACCAACTTCTTTGGAGTCACGGTCAGTACCATGCACCTGTGCTCTCTTTTCCTTAGTGCCCTTTGTGGATTCAGGAGGCAAGGAGAGAGGCTGTCACACATCTTGATGTGCATGTGGTCTGTTCTCTGGAATCATTGAAACAGCTTCCAGTGGGCTACCAGGTATAGGACTGTTGAATGAACAGGGTGTGCTCTCTGGCACACTGGGAAAAGGCCCTAACTCAGGAAGGAGAATGGACTAACAACAGATATTCTGGTGCAGGTACATTTTTAATGGGTGATGGGTGAAGTGAGCCAGGGGAAGCTCTGGACAGAGTCAGGTTCAAATACTGGGTCTTCACTTACAAGTTGCTTTCTTTAAAACACAGAACTTCCATTCCCATAATAGGAATTATGCCTACCTACAAAGTGGTTATAACACTAAGCTATTTCACAGTACAACTTGCTACTCTTTGCTGTGCAGGCTACTTGCTCTGAGCCTCAAGTTTCTCATCTGGAAAACAGGGATAATAATATACGTCTTGTGCAGAAGTTGGGAAAATTAGCAATTGATAGTGGCTATTTCTTGAATGTTTATCATGTGGTTAGCATAGCAGTACTATGCTTAAGTATGTCATGTTGATTATACTCAATAATGTATGCCCAGTGCTGGGCACCCAGGAAATGCCAGCTATTGCTATTAATAATGGTCTCATTGCTTCCTTTTGCCACTCGTAGGTAGTAGATGCTGTCATAATCTCCATTAACAACTTGGAACATGAAGCTTGGAGAATTTCAATTCTACAGCTAATCAGGGGCAGGGCTGAGATTCCCACCTGGGCCTAGGTCTTAATTGCTATGTTACACTATGTTCTGGTAATGGATGTAAGTGGTAGTTATTTATGACTCATGATATATTTGCTACCAACTCTGTGTGTTCTCCTAGAAAATATAGGAAATTTTTGAAGAGTAAATTGAATCAGCTAAAATGCTGTCTTGTACTCTAACTTGGTCATTTGAGAATGGGTCTGTCCTGGTATATTAAGAGAAATAGACAGGAGGAGCTGATTGGAATATTTCCTAATGTCCATATCCAGAGAGGATATGCTTAGGCCTGTTGTAGCTGTGCTAGGCAGGGCCTGTGTGAGTGCTAAGGTTGGGCGCAATGGTGCAGACACCAAAGCAAGATGGAACCCATGGTCCACAAACAGGGGTGAGACTCAGGGGATGTTGACATCATTGGAGAATCTCCATGAGACTGGAAGGACTTTGTGACTTTTGGTGGAAAAGCCAGGAAAAGTATTTTGGAAGAGGTGGCATTTGAGCTGTGCCATGAGTAATGGGTAGGAGCTAGACATGCAAGGAGGAGCTAGAAGCTTGGCCAGACCAGTGCATGGTCGGCAAGGGGATGTGAGTGGGGCAGGAGTCACCACTGCCTGACTGCAGTGCTGGGAAGATAGATGGTAGGGCTGGCAAATAAGTAGGATCCCAATGCTGAAAGGCCAAGCTGAAGAGCCTGGCTTTGATCTTACATAGTGATCATTCTCAAGATGTGGCCAGCTTCACTTGAGTGCTTTTTAGGGTCCCAGAACTGTTTACTCCGCCTCTGAGGGTGAGACTGAAACACCCAATCTTTAATATACCCTCCAGGTGATCCCTGCTCTGACTGGCAGGGAGGCTCTGAGGTTTGCTAAAAATGAAGCAGATTTCCAGGGGCCCTGGGTAGAAGTATCTGAAACTCCTGGGTATCCGCTGTCACAGTTCAGAAATAAGGAGTCTGTGTAGTCACTGGCCATGGGTGTTTTTATAGCACAACCTGGATTCAAGCTGGAAACTTTGACAGCTTTCCTCATCCTGGCTTTAAAATAGTTTTTTAGCCTCACAACTCCATATCATACAAATCTCTCATGGAATATATGAAACGTGAAGCTTCTCAGTTAGTGGAGGAGTTCAGAGCCCTATCTGTTCATGCCCTTCCACCAAAGCTCCTTTTCACTGCACCACAGCTACCCCCAGAAAGGCTGTACACAGCGTTAGTCAAAATATCTGCAAGAACTGATCACGATTGCATGTGCCTGTAACGCAGCTAGTAAAAAGACTGAGGCAGGCGGGCCACAAGTTCAAGGCCAGGTTGGTCAACTTAGCAAGACAAAAACAAAAAACAAAAAAGGGTGGGGATGTTGCTCAGTAGTAGAGCACTTGTAGCGTGCAGGAAGCAGTGGATTCAGTTCCCAGCACCACATTTCCAAGGTGCATTCTCACTGACTGTCATGTACATATTCACAGGTCAAGACTCAAAGTGGGGTAGGTAGTATTGCAGTAGGGTAGTTTGTCAACCTGGATATAACTATTTCATGTCTACCTTTTTATTTCATAGAATGAATTCATAGTAACCAAGGGTGAAAGGGATAAATAGGGAGCTACAGAATCCAGAAAGTATTTTGTCATCTTTCTGTTCCTAGAACTCAGCATTTTGCCTAAATGCCTGGGAGTAGCTTCATGGGAGACCATTTATAACCACTTATAAGTGTGCCCTTTCATCTCAGCCAGATAATACATAATCCCTACTTGAGCAATTAGATAAGTCTGCCTAAAATGCTTTGCAGGGCTAGAAGATGAATTTCTTTTTAATGGGAGACTCCTTGACACCTGCTTGTGACTCATAATTCAGTGAATGTCAGATCTGAAATCAGCTTTCAGAATACTCAGATTTAACACTCTCATGTTGCAGATGAGTATCTGAGGTCCAAAAAGTCAGCCAGCGAGGTAGTTTGGCAGCAGCAGAGTGGTAGCCAGGCTGGCCATGCCTCTCCTCAATTCCATGCCACCCCCTTCTCTTTATGCAAGTCCCTTGTTATCAAGAAAGGTTACAAAGTGAGTGAGATAGTTCTGCACTCTGTTTTACCTTCATCCTTATCCCCTTTGTCACATACTAATAAGTGCTTAGCACTGGGTAGTAGACAGGTTTCATTAAAATTGTCTTCTAATCACAGTAAAAAAGGACGTCCTCTGACAAATAAAAAGTGCCTCTATGGTTCAAGAAGACCACAGAAGGCCAGGTTCAGCTATCAATAAAGAGTTAGAAAGGAAGGGCTGGGAGTTTGGCTCAGTGGCTTAAGCGCCTGCCCTGGCAGGCGCAAGGCTGTGAGTTCAATCCCCGGTGCCGCAAAAAAAAAAAAAAAAAAAGAGTTAGAAAGGAAAGGAATGGGGAGGTGAAATAAATGGAAGCATTTTCTATTTGCTGAAGGGTTTTCATTATACGGCTCACACGGTATCCATTTTTCCATTCTCAGGCAGACAGTTTATTCTGGGGCACCCTCATTCAGCATGTTTACTATACGGAAAATCATTTAAACACATTAAATTAATTATATCTATGACTCAATTCCAATTGATTCAGTGTGCCTGCTCTCTGCTAGGAGCTGGGCCTGTGCTTCTTGGTTGGCGTGCTGTTGAAGAAATTTCTTCCATGCATCCTAGCATGGTGAGCCAACTTAACTTGGGGCCCAGCTCTGTTCTATCTTTTCAGGAGCTCCCTTTCTAGGTTCCCTGGAGCACACAGAAATAGGGTACCATGTCCCTACTGGCACACTGATTGCCTAGGGTGGCTGCCCACCTCTGATTCTCTGAGGTGGGCACTTCTGATTCCATGGTTATGATGTTTAGCACCATGATTCTGCCCCCAGGGTCTGGAAATCTCAGGATGCTCCCAAACCTAGAGGCCCTCTTCTGCCTAACATGCATCCAGAAAACTCAGGCTGGAATCAACGACTTAGATCTCAAAGGTTCACAGCATTTTGAGAATCCATTTTCTGAAAGTCTTGGAACCCAGTTCAGCAAAGTTAGTTTAGGGAAATGATTCCTAAATGTCTAGATGTTTGTGGATGTCTCAGAAAACTTTGGTAAAATTCAGTTGTGAATTTGTGCAAAGCCCAAGAATATACATATGAACAGCAGTCTGGATGGGTCTCAGACAGCATCCTTAAGAGTTGCTTGAAGATGCACACACGACACACACTTTTTGTTTTAAACTTATCAGTGATATATTTGTTCCTATATTCATTCACTCCATTAGCAGATGCTGGGCTAGGTGTGTGGCATACAGAGAGGAATAATGACGGCGCCTGCTCTCAGATTCATCCCCCAATCCGATAGAGGTAGTAGACAAGTATATGCATAATTTCTGGGAAGTATCCAAGTCTCTGGAGAGAAGATTAGGTTCTATTTATGAAGTAACAACCAAGGAACCATCATCCATTTTCCTGAAATTCAGTAAGCAAAACAATGCTTCAGCAATTGCAAGATGCCCGTCCAGTAGGTACTTGCCCTGTGCCATGTGCTGGTGGGGAGGCTGCAATGCCAGGTCCCCTTGCCCTGCTCTCAATATGTCAGAGCACTGTAGGATTTAACAGACTCTTCTAACATGGTTTTTGTTAAAAAGTGACACCTGAATTCATTGACAGGTCATCATAACTTTTCAATAAATGCCTAGGAACGTTTGCTAAGCATTCAGGTGAAAGAAAATCAAAGCTTTAATGCTTTTTTGCATCTAATGATTGTTTAATTCTTCCCAGTTTCAAGGTTCTTGAAAGAGGGTGCTCCCCTAGGTCTCAAACTGGCCAGATCCTTTTGGTGTGTCAGACTAAGAGAAGGTGACTAACCACAGTAATCTAACCCTTTGGTACAAGTTCCTTCTGCTCTGCCTTTTAAAAGGACACCACATTCGGTTTGCGGTGCCAACAACAGGCTAAATTAGTAGAGTCTCTCTTTACCCTATTATGACAATGTGGCACATGTAATATGTGTCCCAGAGTCCCCAGGTTTGGGTGGAGCTGTGGGGCCTCCAAGACTACCCAGCCACAGAGAGATTGAAGACACTCCTGGGGAATACTTTTGATTGTGCAAAGAGGACATGTTCTGACTAACCTCTTCCCTGTGATCACCCCTCAATCCCTGTGAGTGGGTTCAAAGTAGAAGCGATCACAGCTGGAAAGGTGGTGACCTGTAAGTTTCTCCAAATAACAGAGCCGTCCTTCACCCCCGCCACCCTGCCTCTGTCAGCCAGCTGCAGGGCTGGACCTCTCAGGGCAACATCTGTCGGGAGAGGCCACCCCCCAACACCCCAAGGTTCAGGCCTTTCACTCTGATAGCTGTTATCGTCTAACTGATCTCACCAAGAACGTGAGGAAGAGCAACTGATGGCGATTGTAGAGCTTTATTGATCTATTTGCTTTTGTTGCTGGTAAAGGGGAATTCAGCCTCAGTCATGGCACCCCTTAACGTTCATATGCAATTTTTAAAAACTTTATCTCTACTATAACTCAAATACTGCGCACTATTGGCACTTTCACCACACCAGCGTTTCATCTAAAGAAAATCTCAAAATGTCAGTTTGGTTGAATAGTCCAAGTGAAGTGAGTAATCTGAGATAGCCAATGAATTCCTCTTCCTAGGGGAAATCTCAGTGTTGTCTCCAGCCTCCATTCACAGCATTCCCACTGGTATGGGGCCCTGAAGTTGTGTAGTTAGTTTTTTATCCTAGAACTTTATACATGCACATGCAAACATACACGAATGGTTAACTGTCATCTTTGAGAGTTGCCCTATCTCTCCTGCCTGTCTGATTTTAGGGTCCTGGTTTTAATTTCCAATGCAGAAGCTAAACCTCAGCCTTCCCATCCTTCACGCATTTGTGTCTTATATTTGGAATCCTCTTTTACCCCATAGATTATTTTTAGGTTGAATTTGAGTGAGAAAAGAAACAGAACTAAGAACTCCACCAAGAAATGGAGAAAACTCTACCAATCAGGACTTGGCGCTTTTGGGTGTTTGTCATTCTATCTGCCATTATCTGTCCTCTGCGCTCTCCTGACTCTGCCTTTTTCACAGTTTTTCTGCTGCAGGCTGTCACTAGAGTATGTGTCCGAAACTCGGATAGGCCACTTGAGATGTGTCTCCTGGGTGTTCTAGAAGGTAGGCCTTGTCCCGATGACCTCAGGCTAGCTCCTAATGTTACTGTTTCCCATTCTAAGCTCCCTCTCATATACCTTTCATGGTGATTGCTAAAGATCAGCAGCATACCCCTCTACACCCCACTTATCCCAATCACACCCTAGACCCAGCTAGCTGCAGTGGAATTGCATCCTACACAAATTTAATACAGAAGTCAATTTGAGAACTCAGTCTCTCTCCCTCCATCCCCTGGCTAATCAGCCCACCCTCAAAAGCAGATGAAATGTACCAATGCCATGGGCAGAGCCCATGGGGAGCTTTAACAGGAATTACAAATTTGAAAAGTCAGGCAGCAAGAGACCACAGCATGTGCACCTCTTATAGCTGTGTGACTTCGGGGAAGTTACTTACTCCACTGTGCTTGTTTCCTCTTCTACAGAGTGAAGTGTTATTGTGAGAAATAACAATACTGGTTAGTACCCATAAACTGCATCACTGTTACTCAATTATTATCACTGTTACTGCTGCTGTTATGATGGGGACTCATCAGAAAACAGTTCATGTGGGTCCAGTCCATCAGCATTCAGGTTTAAATCCAGTGCTCGATCATGATGTGCATACTTGGTGCTGGTCTGTTTAACATATGCTATCTCATTTAATCTACTCACCATCTATAATATACTTAATATAATAAATCTATTAAATTATATTAAGATTATAAGAAATAGCAAAGCAAATCTACCTTGTGAGCAAGCATACTTTTGCACTTTCTTCCCGCTGCCATGTAATACTCTAGGGATCGGAAAGGCATCTACTCACAGACCTCCCTCCTGCCTAGTTCAGTGCCACTCAAATCACCTCTCAGCCTGAGAATCACCATTCTTCAAAACACACAAGACTAATAACAACAGGTGCTGTTGGCGCGCCACCCGGATCCCCTGTGACCCCTTTTAAGGCTTTGGCTGGGTTTGCCTACTCCCAGCTACCGCAGGTGCCCTGGCTAATAGCTCACACCTGCAGCCTGCCCTAACTACAACCTAAGAGATTGGAGCCGTCTGGAGATGCCTGGGAGTTAAGCCCATCTTACAGGTAGCAGGATGACTGATGTGGCATTGCCACATCCAGGGCCCTTACTTTGTGGGGCTCCTGCTGAAGTGACCTTACCTCTGAAACCACTGCCTTGCTTGGCCTCCCTTGCAAGTTCCTCATCATTAACAAATCACTTCTGTGGGACCCGATTGAAGACAGCTAAGTATTTCCATGGGGAATTCAAGAATTTTCAAGAGGAAGTGTGTACTGTAACCTTTGTTATTGTATCTGTTGAGTTTAGAACCAGCCCTCCTCCCAGCCTCACCCTCCCCGGGTAAAAGGCTCTATACTCTTCTCCCTCTTATTCTGCCTGCCCCACATCATTTCCACCCCTGCCTGTTGGGGCCAGTCCAGAGAGAGCCGCATTGGTCTCCTCCAGTGAATTTGTGTCCCCCAGATAAGCCGGTAGTGTGGCTCTTCATTCCTCTGTCCAAAGCACGTAGTGCCTTGCACCTGGTCAAAACTCAGTGATTGCTAGTCACCTTGGTGGGACTGAAGCCCCATGTGATTGAGAAATTTAGTCACACTCTTCAGTACTGTTGCCTTCTGGGCTGCTATCAACTAAAAAGCTTCTTTCAACCCAGTAACTAATCAGAACTGAAACAGAAGTGCTGTCAGGACTTGGCATTCGTGGATCTGCTAATAGTGATTCCCAAATTCTTGCTGCAATACTGAGTCTCAGTGATTCATTCAAGTTGGGGACTCTTGGGTGTGTGTGTGTGTGTGTGTGTGTGTGTGTGTGTTGGGAGGGCAGATCTCTTGCTGTTCCTTTCTAAGGCACCAGAGAAGCCTATCTTCCCATCTCTCTGGTGCTCAAAGCTCAGGCCTGGGTCAGGGGATGCTGAAGGACCCCCTGTGACTGTCAGAAACATTCCTGAAGGGTAATTGCCAGTAATAAACAATGACAGTAATCATCATCCTTGATGTGTGACTGCCCTGTTGCCAGAGTTCATTGATAGTCAATACCATCTTCTTTCCTCAACCCAATCACCCTCACAGAATGTTAACTAGAGCTGCCCACTAATGAGCTCCTCCTGTATCCCATGCAGAATCCCAAGCAAAGCACTTCAATGTGCTGCTCAGATCAGCCCCAGAGCCTGGATGCTTCTCCCGGTGAGCTGTGTCTGGTCCCCGACTTGTGTACTATCCCTGCCTGCCTGTCACCTTCTCAGGGAAGTGATCCCTGATGCCCTTTTTCAGACAGCAACTCCCTATTCCCCATCAGCTCACTCCTCTAATACTTAGTTGTTCTCCACAGTAGTTATCCCCATCTGACATACTACTTCTTTCTCTTATATATTGACTGTTTTGTTTTCTGCTGTGTCTTCAAGGCCTGTGATCAGTTACCTCAGACATAGTGGGTATCTTATGAATATTGATTAAATGAATAAACATTTTAATAATTAATGACCCTGTTATAGATGAAAGAAAATAGGTTCAGCAAAGATAAATGGTTTGCCCAAGACCCTACAGGTAATATACAGGAGTTTATTCAAGATTCCCTACCCAGGGAGGTCATGTTCCTAACTCTTCAGATATTTTGATAATTCAGCCAGCATTCACAGGTCTTCCTACAAGCCAGACCTCAACCAGGCAGGAAGCATAAGATATAAGACTTTACCTCCAAGGAATACAGGATCTGAACAACCAGGTGAGATGAGTGGAGGAGGGCAGGACCCAATCTTTATCTTGGTAGTGGAGGATGTGTGTCTGTCTGCCTTCTCGCACTGGACAGTGAACCTATGAGACCCTTGAACATGGGCCCCATAATTGGCTTTATATCCCTGGTGTTTTAATAAAACCAGCTCCTAGCCGGTGCAGCTCACATAAATTAGGTAACTGCAGTACAGAGAAGCAAAGTAGCTATGTTGGGTCGCATGGTGCATTCCTGGTAAACCTGGTCAGAACCACACCCCGAATCTTTCCATTCTGAGTTTAGGTCTCAGAAGCCTGCGTTCCTAGGTACTGATGACTGCCCTTCCCCCATTTATTCATACACAATTACAAATGACTCCAGACAATGTACAGCAGAGAGAAGAAACCTCCTCCTTCTGCTGTCAGTTAAATTTGAAAGATCAAAATAATATGGTTTAACAATTTGTTTGAATTGATGCCTAGCCTTCCAGAGCTTGCAAGTTTGACTTCCTCAAGTCAAGGGGAAAAAAAGAGCTATTTTCTTCCTAATGAAAAGCAGTGTGGGGGAGTGTATCATTTTATGAGAGCTTCAACAAGCCCTGAGTGTAGACTCCATCCTGGTCCCTGAGCGAAACAGAGACCGCACCCTAGAAGGAGCTGGGGAGATGGTGGTCATAGTAACAATTACTATAATGACAAATGTAATGATGATACAGAAGGCTAAGAATTTTGAGTGCTTCTATATGCTGGGTACTATGCTAAGCTCTTAATTATGTTATCTCATTTAATCTTCACAATAACACCTATTATGTATTGGGTTGAATCCCCTGCACCAAAATTCATATGTTGAGCTAATCTGCAGTGCCTCAGAATGGAACTTTGTATGGAGCTAGGGTCATTGTGGTAGTAACTAGTTATACTGAAGACACAGTGGGGTAAGGTAAGGTGGTATGCCTAGTGTTCTCATAAAAAGGGGACGTTTGGAGACAGACCCGCAGGCAAGCTGAAGGCTGTGTAATGAAGGCAGAGAGAGGCGTGAGGCCTCTAGGAGCCAAGGATCACACTGACATCAACGAGCCACCAGAAGGCAGGAGACAGGCAAGAAAATGGACCTCCCTCTCCACCCTCAGAAGAATCAGTCCTACCAATACCTTGATTTCAGACTTTGAGCCTCCAGGACTATGACACAATACATTCCTGTTACTTAAATCACCCAGTTTGTGATTGTGGTACTTTGTTAAAGCAGCCCTAGAAAGGATTACAACTCCACAATGAAACCATCAGCACTTTGAAAGCAAGAAAACTGAAGTTGAATAAATTGCCCAAGATCACAGAGCTGGCGAGTGGAGAAGCTGGGATTGGCACAAGCAGTCTAACTTTCAAGTGTCACTTTTACCCATTGTCCTATTACTATAAAAATTCTCCCCCATTAAGGGGCTAAAGAATCCTAGCCAAAAGGGCAGAGACCTTGGCTTGCCACTGCCCCCTTTCCAGGTGGAGAAATCATGGCCCTTGGAGCTGCTGACTGACAGGCCAGCATGAGCCAGGACTCTGGCTGCTGGTCTTTTAGGCCAGTCCCTCTCTGTAAGCCTGGCTTCTCCCTCTGGACAAATGTTCTACAATCCAGTTTGACTGTTCACACCTAGGAGATACACTTCACATTTTACTCAACTCTTCTCTGACTGGGGTGAGGTGGTACGCTACAACCTCGAGTTACATATTCTTATTTATTCAAATATTTTAAAATAATTATGTATCACTTTTTTGGATTACAGAAGAATACATTCATGAAGAAAATGTAAAAATATAGACATGCATCAAAAAGAAATCAAAGTCACCCATAAACTCATCATTCAGACAGACTCACATTTAGGTGTGATTTTTTAAAAATTTCCTTACCACCTGTTTTGTTTTATCACATTATATAGCTTCTTCTATGGCCATGGGTCTCAGTTTTGTTGCCCTTATCATTTTTTTAAATGTGGAGGATATACATAACATAATATTTACAATTTTAGCCATTTGTAGGTATACAATTCAGTGGCATTAAGTATATTCATGTTGTTATGCAACCATCACTACCACCCATCTCTAGAACTTTCTCATCATCCTAAACAATAATTCCATCAGGAGGGATCATTTTAAAGTTATTATTTCTTGTGGGAGAGTTGATTTTATTTAACTGTGCATTTATTTTTAAAGTATTTCTAAAAATATCAGGTGCGCACTGTGCCCAAGCATGATGGCTCACATCTGTAATCCCAGCACTCCAGAGGCTGAGGCAGGAGGATCATTGCAAGTCTGAGACTAGCCTGGGCTACAAAGTGAGCTTGAGGCCAGGCTGAACTGCATAGCAAGACCCTGTCTCAAAAAAGACAATTAATTAATCAATCATGAAGACTTTTCTAACGAATTTTAAAGGTATAGTATGGCATTTTTGAACTGTCTCTAACCAAATAGTAGTTTAGTAAAAGTTCAGTTGCCTTTACATGAAGAAGCATATATATATATATATATATATATATATATATATATATATATATATATGCTGGGAATCAAACTCACAACCTGGCACTTGCCAGGCAGGTTCTTATGCCACTGAGCTAAATCCCTGGCCTGCATGTATGTTTTAAAAGATTGAAAATATAAATAGCAAACATTTTCAATAAATAATTAATCATCAGTGTTATCCCACTTTTGAGGACAATAGTTCAAAAAGAAAAGCCATCCAGGGCATTTCTCTTTGTGTGAGGCCAGAGTAGTCCTTATTGCACATGTCAAGGTACTTAGCTGGCCAGTTGCTAAGCAGGAAGGAAGTTCTCTAAGATCAGGGAAAGACAGATGACTCAAATTCCAGTTGACAAGATGCATGGCTTTGGACCAGACAGATGCCAGCTCTGCCTGTGTGTGCTTATGTGGAGGTGTCTTGTACACATTCAGCGTGTTATGCTCTGGGTGGGCCTGGCTGATAGCCAACCTTGTATGAAGGAGTGAAAGAAACTTGGAAGATCTGCTGTCTCACAAAATTGTGACTCCACCCCCCACCTCCTATCACTATCTTCTTTCTCCTGGAATCAAAACTTCCCACATTCCTTGGTGAAAACTGGTCATTTGCAAGGCAAAGCATTGGAGTCTGCTGGTGACATTGTCCACTGAGGAAGGGACTGAGGGGTCAGGCCCACCTTTATCTTCCTAAGAGGTGTGACTTGTCCACAGCAGGGACTCTGGAGACAGGCTTTCTTGGTCTACATCTTGGTCTACTTGCCAGCCAGGTAAACTTGAACAACTTGATCTCTCTGCCTGTTAGTCCCTTTTTCTATAAAAGAAGGATTGCACTTCAGGTTGAGTTATCTGCAAATAATCTTTGACACAGATCACTGCTATATAAGGTGTGATCAAAATATGTAGTAGTGAATGTTTAAATTTTTTAAACTTATTGCAGCAAAAGGTACATTGTCATTAATACCCCTCAATATATTCCCTCTGCTTCAAATATTTTATATTTATCCCATCATTGTTGCTACTTTCTGAAGCAATTCTAGAAGTACTCTTTTGTAAGTGTCTTTACAAGGTATAATAAAAAATATGATGAATGCTATTGCCAAAGCCGGCCCACAAAAACAGTACAGTGTATCCTCATGTGTGACTTCTGGCTCTTCCCCGAAGTCAAAATGATCGTGAAAGGTAAATGCTTTGAATTGAGTCAGGATATCAAAGCAGCCACAATAGTGCAACTAATAGCACAGAAAAGGACTTCCAGGACTGCTTCAGAAAGTGACAAGAACAACGAGCTACATATGTTTAAAGTAAGGGAGGTGGGGTATTTTGAAAGGGTTAATGGCAAAGTGTCTTTTACTCTAGTAAAATTTTTAAGAATGTAAGCATTTATTATATATATATATATATATATATATATATATTTTTTTTTTTTTTAAATCACACCAGTATAGTTACCACCAAGGCAGCTGACCCGCAGAGAGCTCTGGAGCTGGGAAGGGACCAGGCTGGCTCCCAGGCTTCTCATCAGACAGTCACTGCCCTGACTGGACCTAGGAAAGGATGTGTCCATGGGTCCAGCAGTTCCTCATGGTGGAGGGTAATTCCCAGAAAGAGACTTGACTAGAACCCTCAGTAGCCAGTATTCTTAGGAGGTAGGAGACAGTGCCCTAGGGCCTAAAGAGAAGTGCTGGACAGAGCCCCTCACCTACTTCCAATCCCCTGTAGATAATGGCAGGGCCCACCTTAAAGGGTTGTGAGTGTCACCAGTTAGCACAAGTCCTTGCTTCATTGATAATGGGAATGAAAACTGAGGTAACAGAGCAAAGGCACAGGCAAAAGCTTTCATTGGAAAGCAAGAGAAAATGGGAAGGGACTTTAACTTGAGGAGAACAAAAGCTGAAGAGACACAGCTCCGAGGTGACCAGATCCCGACCTAAACAAAGCCAGAGAAAATAGGGAAGCCATTTCTGCTTAAGTTGCCGAAGGGGGCACAACTCTGACAATAAAAGAAGAAAAGAAAACAGATCAAGCTGGCCCAGTAATAAAGGAAAGGCACAGACTTTTAAGTGGTGCCAAAGTAGGCTAGGGTCTGGTTGATCATTTTCTCAGTTCCAGTTTTGCAGCTCTAGAGAAGTCCTTAGACAACTCAAGGGGCAGTTCATTTCCCATGAGATGACTGCTTCTGCTTGGGGACAATGTGGTGTCTCAGTTTTGTGAGGCTTTGCTGAAATCCAAGTTGACTTGGTAGGTTTAGGGCAATGACTGGAGACCTTCAGGAGCCCATTCCAGGGGGTCTGGAGCAAGACGTAAATGCTAGCAGCTGAATGTCCCTGCAAATGTCTTACTTGGTGTCCAGTCTTGAAGGGGGATGAGACGGGTTAAGTAATTTAGAGGTAATAAACTTTGTATTACCATTTTTTAGACAGACATTCTTTAAATGATGAACATACCAATTTATAAAGTCGATCAGGAAGCTGATGCAAAGTTTTAAGGTAATAAAGGAAACACACACAAAATAAAGGTAAAGAAATGTCAAAGCTTTATTGTTTTTAGTTACCCATTGGGCATCTAGAGGCCCATGTAAAGTCACTTTTTTTTTAGCAAAACCAGCCTGAAGTTCCTGACCACCTTAGAGGGGAACACAAATCATGCTTTTAGTGATTAACAGGCTAGTTTTACTTGACAATTTAGTTTATAGGTTACCTATGTAGGAGTTTGTTTGTCCTCTATCCCTCAGCAATGATCCGCAAAGTTTTACTTTCTCACCTTACTTATTCTTGGAGATGCTATGAGGAGTTCATCCTGGCTTTAATGATATAACTGGTTTTTGTGGTTGGTAAGATATCTTGGAAGAATGAGGAGAAGAACACACACTGTAATTTTAATGGGTAATGGGCCCTGAGAAAAGCCTGGGAGTACCCTTCCCTATCCTTGGATATCTCAACTCTGATTCACGGGGATTAAAGAGATTTATATTTGTGGAGTGCCTAGAGCATAGTATGTGCTAAATTAGTTCAGTGGTGATGAGGGTGAATGCATTTGAATACCAGCTTCACTTCCCCTGAGATTCTCAAACACCTATAATCAGTTTTCCAGAAGCTCCTGGAGTTTGTAAGTGCCCAGGTCACTGTTTAGCTGGATTCTTGCTGCTCTTGCCACTGTTAGTAATTCACATTCTCACATCTATAGGCGCATAAACAAACACACTCACATGCACCCACACACATTCCTAAATGTATGATTTAGAGGTAGTCATACTGTTCTTGCAGAAAGCTATTTATCAGTGTATTGCAATGGCTTTCAAACATGTTTTTCAGAAGGGATTTTACATAGAACCCTAGTATCATTGCCTCTCATTTATCATTTCCATTTGCATTAATAATTAGCAAGCCAATGTCTGCACGACTGAAAAGGAAGCAAAGTCTTAATGGGGCGGCTGGGTCTGGGCCCTCAGGTCAGCCCCCCCGGGTCAGACCACCAGGAAAGGTCCTGGTGATAGCATCAGCTCCCTTGGCACCGCTGAAGCTGCACTAGAGGGAACCATTTTAGCTGGCACCCAGACCAGCACTCTTCATTTTAATAACCGTGTGTTTGTTTACTTTAATGTGTGCTGCAAAAACATAACTCATCCTTCCAGTAGCAAGATAAGGTTTCTTTTCCAGTATTTCTAAAGCAGATATTCAGTAAAGAAAGCACAGATGGGGTGTGAATGTGTGAAAACCATGAAGGTGGCATTGCTATGAAGGAGAATTAGGAAACACTGACCTCCTCCGTGCTTCATCTTTACTTTATCTTGAAAGCCACTGTGATCGCCCCCTTGAAAGGTAAGACATGAATCAGAAAAGAGTGGAAAAAAGAACCAGTTAGATTCATCAACAGCAGAGCATCAATTTCCTGGGCCAGCTGTGTAGTTTCTCAGGCAGCCAACAATGTGGTGCTTTTACCTGCAGAGGTTTTTGTGGTAGCATTAATGGCCTTTTTGTTTAATGCTCTTTTGCCTCATTCTCGTGTTTTTAATAATAAGAAATGGCACCAAGCCAGAAGCTGGATGCCCACTAAACAAATAGGAGCCCAGCTGCTCTGAGTGAAGCTAGCATTGAAATGTGGCCCTAGGGCCCCAGCAGCACAGTATGGAGTCCTTCTCTTGCATCCTTCTCTTGCAGATATGTTGATTCCAAGTGGCTGGTTAACTTTACAACAGGGGCTTCTGCCACCAACTTCCGCAGGGCAAGGTCTTAGTTGCCAGCACATGGTCTAGCACATGGTGGGTAAATGGACAGACACATCAGAGGTATTTTATTACCACCCCTGCTCCCTGCCTCTCCATACCTGGCTCAGGGATTTCCACAGATTAGATACACAAGAAGGACTGGTTGGCAGGGTGGATGAATAAAGGGGCAGGTGAAAGGGTGGCAGGGTGAGGAGATAGTTGGATGACTGAGTTTATGAGTAAATGGGTTGGTGGAGATATAGTTATGTGGATAGATATGGATGGATGAATAGATAGACAATGAATATATGGTTAGATAGACATGTGGGTAGGTGGATAGATGGACAGGTTAATGGACTGATAGATGGGTGCATAGTGGGTCACTAGGCAGGTGGGTAGATAGACAGACAGGAATAGATGGATAAACTGATGGGTGGATAGGTGGGTGGAAGAAAAAGTGGTTAGTGATCAGCAGACCAAGGAAAGGTGATCCCAAGTTGTCTGCCTCATTCTGATCTTGGAGGCAACAGCCCCAGTGCCCTTTCCTGTACAAGCCCTGACCTCTAAACAGTTTTTGCTATGCTTCCTGGTATGAGGCCACATCTTGTCATCTGACTCAGAAATCCATGTTTCATCTGCTACTTTTATTCTTCACTCACACTTCACCTTTTCAGAGACTGGGCCTCATTAAAATTTGTCCGTTACCAGCTATGCTTTGAGGAGGCTCCTCGTTAGGGCTTTCTGCTGTGAAATGGATCATACTGGCCCATGTGAGTGCCAACCTGAATGCTAAATACTGTTATGAGCAGATTTAGCCTAGAGATGTTCCGGAGTTGTCAGTTCAGATGTTCATAGGATTATATTTTCAAACATCATCACACATCCTCTGTGACAGACTTGATTACTGTGATGAACTAGTTTCCTTCCTTTGAGAGATGTTGCAGTTGCAAAAGTGATTCTGAAAGCATTTCAGCAAAATGCAGGGCAAAACTGAAGTGACGTTATATCATTTGGGTGGCTCATTTAGCTTGCTGGGAGAGGCAGCTTGGTACGGTGGGAAGAGCACAGAAAGAGGAGTCCACAGAATGAGATTTACATGCTGTCCCCAGCTGCTTGGTAACTGGTGACCTCAGGGAAGTCTTTTGCCTTCCCATTTTCTTCTGTAAAGTGAGACCAATAACCAGGGGCACCTGCACAGGATGCTCAGAAGGCAAAGTAAGAAAGACTCACAGCAAACTGTGTGACCAAAGGAACTACGGTGGAGGAGGACAAAAAGCCATACCTCATTATATTGCTTTATATTTTTGCCTAAATAGAAGAAATCAGGTATTTATAGTGATTTCACTGATTGCCTCACTCACATCCAGCTCTGTGTTCACATGAAGAATATAGAAAGAAATCAGATATATTCTACATCCACACTGCTTGGTATGATGGCCACCAGTCCCATTCAGGAGTACTTGGAGTAGGACTAGGCCCAAAAATGTAATATGCTCACTGGATTTCAAACTGAGTACAAAAAAAAAGATTATGATATCCCAATATTTTTATATTGATTCAGTTGAAATTATATTATTTTGGATATATCCAAAATAATGATATATCTTAACATATCATTAACATTAAGATATTAATTTCATCTATTCATTTTTGGGGAAATCTAGGGAATCAAACCCAGGCGGTACTCTACTACTGGGCTGTACCTCTCTCTTGAATGTGAATATTATACTAGTTAAAATATATTTTCATTGAACACTGTGGTTCCATTGCAGACTCTCCCAGACCACAGCCTTCCAGATGAGAAAATTGAACTCCAATCCTCTTCCTCCTCAATGCTTCTACTATAAATTGCATCCCTACTGGTTAGAGTCCAGTTAACATTTTATGTAACTTAATCTTGAATATGTAGGAAAAAAAAAACAGGTAGGAGGTTGCCTAATATAGGGTAGAGACCAACTTGCAAAAATTTTGACGCACACAAGTCTTAGGATTTGTACATTTGATTACTACTGTGACTGATCAGCCACAGACTCTTAGTGTAAATGTGGGAAGAATGCAGAAAGTGTGCATATGCGTGTGTAGATGTGTAGATGTGCATATGTACTCATATATGTGTGAATGTACAGGACCACAGCATGTGATAGAAAGTGACCTAGATTCTCTCTCCAGCACACAGGATCTTTAGTAAGCCATATGTAGTAATAGTTTAATCCATATAACCACTGTCAGTTCCCCTTCAGTAATTTGGAAGAGTCTCTGCAGCCTGTGTAGTTCTACAATGCTTTCCCCAGTGCACAGAAAAACTCCCTGTTCCTACTCAAATCTAGCAATTCCATCAACAAGCTTATGAGGAGCTGCTTCAGTAATCCATGGGTAATGACCTTAGCTCCTGGACAGCTATCTTGAGAATTAAAGTCTCCTTGGAACAGGCCATCCTGAGGTTCTCAACTCCAGCACAATAGAAACATGTCCTGATACCCCTCCACTGCCCACCACACAGCAATGGGATTTGGAGCAGACATCCAGCTGGGTCCTCTTCTGACTTATCCTTCCCATCCCAACCTGCCTGTGTAGTAGTAGTGTCCATAAGAGAGGCAGTGGGGTTGATCTGACATCTCCCTCTTGGGCAGTCAGCAAGTCTCGGCAGGGCTGAAATCCCCAGCTCAGCTCCTCCGAAGGATGTAAAGCACATTGCCTGTGCGTGGTCAGAGAAGGGGCTGTTGGATCTCTCAGGCCTCCTGTGACTCTGAAGTAGTGAAAAAGAAAAGATTTCAGGTGGAAACCTGCACTGACTAAGCGCACAATGGTCTCGATTTCCTTGGAACAAGCTCTGTGCAGGAGACATGATGAGTACCGTTTTATAGAGGAAAGACCCAAAGTCCAAGAGATCGCATAGGCTGCCCAAAGACACAGAGGTGCAAGTGTTGGGAACCAGGCTTCAGTGCTGAAGTCAGTGACCTCTAATACCCTCTTTAGTTTTATACTCCTTTCCCACTTCCCCACCTACCTCCATGGAATCTTTTGTAACTCAAGTTTTCATCGTCACACTAGCCATGTTTCTACAGGGAAATATGTGCAGGTATCATCTTCCACTCCTCCCTTAAAGTCAGCCTTGCTGACTCTATCTCCATGAAAACCCGGCTGCCACTCTCTTCCCACCATCCTGTCCCCTCATCCCCTCTGCCACGCATTCATTCTGACTCGTTTTTACACTTAGCAGATGATTCTTCCTAAATAATCTCTGATCATGGTACTCCTTTTCCCCAAACCCTTCATGGATCCCTACTGCCTTCAGACTAGCCTGGTGGGGAGGAACACTACCACCAGCCCATACCTGAGCTGCGATGTCTCCACACAGAAGCAAGAGCAGCTACTCCCCATATGCATTGGAATTACCAACCTCCAGAGCCATGTTCAGGTGTCTTTCCATTACCTCTGCAATTGTTTGGTCATTCAACAAATAATTTTTGAGAAATTTCTATGTGTCAGGTCCTGCACTGGGAGATAGGGATCCGACAGGAAACAAAATAAACAAAAGTCCTTTCCTTCAGAGAGTTTCCAGTCTAGTGCAAGCATAAAAACACGCAATAACTGACATCTTACATGAGTACATTATGCACTATGTTAGAAGATAATGGTTGGTATTCAAGAAGAAGAAAAAAGGAAAGTAAAGAGCAAGGAGGATTGAAAATGTCCCCAGAAGAGCAGAGAGAAGGATTCAATGGTTTGGCTGGAGGAGGTCTCATGGCAAAAGTAATGTTTTAGGGAAAAAGTTGATGGAAGCAAGGTAGTGAGTCATGCATGTGAGCAGGGGGTGAGGCAAGCAGACGGGCCACCACTGCAAAAGACTTACGTGAAGTTATCAGGCAGGAGGGGGCACTTGCACTTCCTGCCAAGAAGGAGGAATAACAGCAACTGGATTTACCCTCCTGTCATAAACAACTGGAAAACCAACCCAAATATGTGAAAAAATGGTTTCAGGCATTAGACGATGTTCCTTCTAGGAATGTGATCCCTGAATGGAAGAACATGAGGTGACTCGCGATTGACTTACAGCCGGCAGGATATCTCCGCTACAGTGTGGGAAAAAGGAAACCAAACAGAGTGTGGCAATCTTTGTTGAGGAGATAATGTTGAGAATACAAGAGACCAAAGAGACTAAAATTTTGGGGGGAAAGTACCAGGGAAGAGACAGTAGCACAGAGATGTATACCTGGTTCCCTGGGTTCTCAGCTGTGTGTTACACATTGTGTAACAAGAACACTCCCTGAAGCCAGGGAAAGAACCAGCAGAAAGGAGGCAGAAGGCTGCTCAAAGTTCAAGCGGGCAGGGAATAGTTCATGTTCCCAGCAGCCTGGGTGGAAAAGCTTTGTGATCCATGAGAATATTCAAAAGAGGGCAGTCTCAGTAGTAGGGTAAAAACTCCACAAGAATGGCGGCTCTGGCCTCAAGTAACAAAGCTTAAAAGAAAGACTCAAAGGCCCAAATGCTTTCCAAAGAATTTAAGCATGTCCCAGAAAAAGCTTAAGAATTTTTAAAAGAATATTTTTTAAAATCTAGCATTCCAGGAAAGGTCTGACATCCAATCAAAAATCTCCATGCAGACAAAGAAGCTGAGTGTGCAGGAATTACAATGGGGCCATCAGTGTGGTTGGGACAGTGTCAGTGAAGAGACACAACGACGCGGAAATCTAGACTGCAGGAGACATCGCTATTTAAAATGGCCAATTCAGAAGGTGACAGACTTCTGAAGTCCCCTTCCCAACTGAAAAACTCCCCCTGGCTCTGTTCTAAAGTCCTTAGGAACCACTGAACCACTGGCCTGTCCTTAGCAGGTCACCTTTGGGCTCACACCCCTGCTCTCAAGTGGGCCTCACGATGCTGTCTGAAAAGTACCAGTTCAGTGGAGAAGTCTGAAGAGAAGACTGCACTCAGTAGGAAAAGGGCCTTTTCCACTTGGGGTGAGGAAGAACCTGAGGTTCTGCTTTAATCCCATTTATGCTCTCAGACCCAACACTTGCAAGATGGGTGACCTTGGAAAATCTTTATCACCACCATGCCATGTTTGCCTACTTGACTAAAATTAATAATTAAGTGCCACCTACTTCCAAACAGAGTTTGGAAGCAGCTTTGAGCAAAAGACACATATACAATAAGGCTGCTAAGATAGGAATAAAAAATCTGAAACCATATAATGTGAAAACAAAACATACCCAATGCCTAGGCTGGTATCATTACCTTAATTATGAACTAAAATGAACTGGGGTGTTGCCTGACTGATAAAGACAATGAAATGTCCTTTTCTTCATCTGTGGAATGAGGTTAATGATCCCACCAGCCCACCCCAAAGAGCTGCCACAGAGTCATCAAGGCTGTAGATGCGACCATATTACTCAGGACTCTACTGGTGCATTAATAGGAACCAGACCTACCCAAAGACGACAGTGAAGTCTAGAATGTGGCATCTCCATTTGCCATCTCTAAGTCAGCTTCCTTCTCAGCCAGCTCACTTCTCAGACTCTGCACTGTTGCTACTGTTTTCTGTCATCACAACACCAAGTCCAGCAACAGAGGACTTCATTTCCCCCATAACAATAGCAAAAACCCCTGTCAGCCCTTTAGCTTTGATTGGCTAGCTTCAGCTTTGTGCTCATCCTGGAACCAATCAGGTAGCTGGTGGGTAGGCTACACTTGTTGGCTAAGTCTAAATCATGTGCTCCATACCTGCATAGAGCCAGCATCATAGAACTTTGGTGGAGCATCTCTGGATTGATATTTCCTTTTCTCTTCTCCTCTGGGTATGTTGTTTCACATCCATTTTTTGCCCTGCTCTGTGCCTAACAAAGCTGATCCCACAGGTGCTATCACCTAAATCCCCTGTTGTCTAGCTTCCTGTTGACAGACAGGAGATTGGGATCAAAGAGGCGAGACAGAAGTCAAAGTACAGCCTCCTCCCCCATCCTGGCCTTGGAGCCGCATCTCCTGAAATTGCTGTGCCCCTCTAAGGCTGTGGATTCTCTGCATCTTCTACTTTTCTAAAACTCCAGTGACATTCTTTATCTGCCCCCTGGACCCTAGGTATGGTACCACCTTCTGTCATGGCCAGTCTTTGGGCACATTATCCTCTCTTGTCAGCTCCTTTAATCTACTCCCTGCTGTCTCAGAGGTCTTAATAAAATCACCACCTTTGAACCACCCAATGAATTGTGTTTCCTCCCATGACCTGTATTATTTCTCTATTGTGTCAAGATAAATTGTCCCAAAGAATAGTAGCTTAAAGCAACAAGAACCATTCATTATCTCACACTATCTGTGGGCCGGGAGTTCAGGAGTGACTTGGCTGAAGATTCTGGTTTGGGGTCTCTCAGAGAATACAGGCAGGATGTCTGACAGGATTCAGTGACATTTCAGCTTACTAGAGCTGGAGGATTTATTTCCACATGATGCTCACATGGCTAGCAGTGAGCTAATGTTGGCTGTTGGCAGAAGAATTTGGTTCCTCACCATGGTGACCTCTCCAAAGCACCTCTTGGTGAATGTCCTCATGGCAAGACCCTGGCTTCCACCAGCATAAGTGATCCAAAAGAAGATCACCAAAAGGCTGAATTTTCATGCTGCCTTTTTTATAACTTACGCTTGGAAACCACACCCTGCCACTTCTGTGATATCTCCGTGGTTACAAAGACACCAGCCCTACTCAGTGTGGGAGGGCACTAAACAAAGGTGTGATGACAAGGAGGGAAGAATCACTGGGGGCTGTCTTAGAGTGTGGTCATCACAGATCCTGCCTGGCACAATCTCTCAGTTAAAACCAGAGTTTGTTTGTTTGGTTGGTTGGTTTTTTTGGTACTGGGGATTGAACTCACAACCTTACACTTGCTAGGCAGGCGCTTATGCCACTGAGCTAAATCCCTAAACCAGAGTATTCTTGTATCCAAAGTTGTTGAGTAAGAAAAATAATGTCCACTATAGAGTGCATTGGCAACTACAAACCAAGTGCCATTCCTATAAATATAAGGATTGTGACTTTCAAATTTACCAGTAAGTCTTATATATTGAGCAGGAGTCATAGAAGAACCATGAGGAAAGAAGTAAGGACCCCTCAAGCCCAAGCTAGACGTGGGAAGAGAGAGAGAGCCCAAAATGATTTATGAATCCATCTTCTACACCAGCCCTACTGCAGCCATGGAAACAGCCCATGACACCCAACTGCGTGTTCTTAGGCCATCCCGGGCTGCACAGCCAGCATTCGGATACCTGTTGCTAGAGGCTTGGCCTTCTGACCCTCAGGCAACTACCAGATTCTTAATACAGCAGCCTTAATCCCAACCCTCCCTTCCCTGCTGCCTTTTCTCATCTGCCACTGCCCATCTCCTAATGGAGGATTTTTATTTGGTAAAAGATTTTTAAGCTTAGCTATGACACCAAGCACACAGTCCTCCAGCCCCATGTGGAGCCATCTTGGTTTCTGGTTAGGAACCAAACCAAGAGGGAGAATGGGTTCTCAATCAGGTGTGCCAGAGACACTTGCCTGCTGGCCTAGTCTGCTCTTTCCAAAGGAGTAAAGGACACAAGAAGTAATTCATCAGGTACCAAGGGCCATTAGAGCTGGGAGGAGCTGGGAAGACTGTGCCCACCCACATACAGGCAGATAGAAATTTACACCCAGACCATGTTACAGATGGAGGAATCATGACATGGGATAAGGCCTCCATCTTCAGGCTCAGGGTTGCTATGTTGATCCCTTTCTGTCATTCTGTGTCCGTGCCCTGGACTGTGCATCCCATCATGTGGACTCTGAATAGACAAAGCTTCATGAAGTTCTGTTTGCCTGGGAATGACCTAGGAAGATGCCCTTTTTCAAACACTGCAAATGGATTCCCGTGACTGACAGAAGGGCACCTGCCCTGCTTAGCCTGGAACTCAAGGCCTGGCCATCTTACCTGTTCCACAGCCCATCATCTGCCAGCCCGCTGAGCTCTTGTGGCCCTGTGGATTTCCTCTCTATGTATTCGTTTGTTTCTCTAAGAACTATTTTGGAGCATTTATTATGTGCTAGGTGCAGCTCCAGGATTTGAGATGTAGATGTAAACAAAGGAGACATCCCCATCCCGAGCCCTCGTGCCCGGATCCCTCTCATCCTCCAGGGCCCAGGCCCAGTGCTGCCTCCTCCTTGAAATCTTCCTGACCCTGGCTTAATGAGTGATCCAAGCCAACAGAGGCCGGGACAGCAGTCCACCTAAAACTGGAGCACTTCCTTTCCTCCTCTGCTGGCCTCAAGTGCAGGCTTCAGAGTTCCAGACCTGAGCTTGGACCACCTCTGCCACTCCCAGCCGTAGCTGTGACCTGAGACTCGGTGGCCCAGCTTTCTGAGCCTCATTGTGCTCAGGCAAGAACAAAGAATGCCCATTTGCTCGCTGTGTCATCCTTAGAGTCCCACACAGTGGGTCCTGGTTGGGGGAATGGTGTGATGAATGAGTGCGCTAGATGGAGTGTGCTAGGAGAACTCCCTAGTCACAGAACTCCCTCATCCCAGAAGCCTTCCTTGCCCTGAAGGTGAAGTCCAGGATGGATTTTAGTGTGTTTAACCTCCTGCAGGTATAGCGAATTGAGTTGGACTTAGTTATCAGTTCATGGTAATTAACACTGCTGGTTCTGGCAAGGCCGGACTTTCTTTCATTCATTCATTTATTCATTTGTTCCTTTTTTTCTCACTTCCCACTCTTGTCCCTCTTCCTCCTCAATAGGCATTCTAATGATTCTAACTGACCTTTGCTTGGTGTTGTTCAGCAAAATGTGCAATATTATTGCATATGCTTGTTTTTAATTTATATAAATGTGTTGTTTTATATACATCATCTTTTGTCTTTCTCTTTTATGAAGTAGTGTGTTTGTGAGATCCATTCTTCCATTGCATCCAACCTGCTACATCTAATGCTCTCCAGACCAACACAAACACACACACACAGGGCTGCAATGGGCGGCATTCCAAATGTCCCTTTAGAAGAATTTCCTAGGGCTGTGTGTGGGAATGGAATTCTGGGTCAGAGGGCCTGCAGACAGTTAATTAGTAGTGCCAGATGCTGTTTGGGATGGCTGCTCCCATGGCACCCACAAGAAGCAGTGAGGTCCCTGCATCTCTGTGCCCTCCCAAACATCTGGAATTATCTGCATTTCCAGATTTTGCCATTTAATAAACACAAAGTGGCATTCACTTTAATTTCATTTTCTCTAATTTTTAATATTTAGCATCTTTGCAGTACTTCTTGGCTTCTGGCTTTCTCTGTTGTAAATGATTGTTTCAGATACTTTGTCCATATTTATGATGGGTTTGCTGTCTTTATATTGTTGATTTTCAAGGACTCCATGTATAATGTGAATATTGCTACCATGTTGATTTCAGACCTCCTTTTCAAAAATACATTCTATTGTCTGCCTGTTGAGTTTGTCCAAGATGTCATTTATCTAACAGGAATGCTTATATTGACATAATCAAATTAATCTTTTGCCAAAGGCTTTGTGTTTTGAAAGGACGTTCTCCCTTCCTTCCTTCTGCCTAGTTCCTTGGCTACAGCTATTCCTGCCTTCTGTGGTATGCCACCATGCATTCTTAGTCTCCAGGCCTTTGTGTGTGCTCTGACAGCTTCCTGGTACCCACTCGCCATCCCCAGCCTTTCCTTTGGCCCGATGGCTCTCCCTAGGTGGCCCTTCTGGGCTCACTTGAGATATTTTCTTTACAGGAAGCCTTCTCGGACCCTAGGCTAGGGTAAATGTCCCGTTGCCCAGGTTCTCTGCCAACCTGGGCACTTTTGCTACTGTACTGCACTTTTCTATGAGCCTTCCTCCTCCACCAGACTGTGAGATCCCAAGGACAGAACTGGGCCTTGGGGACTGTTTTTCCTAGCCTACATCTGACAGAGCAGGTGCACTAGAAACATGTGGTGAATTCCTGGCCCCACACTCTGCAAGATCTCAGCACTTTCCTTCTCTAGAGCTCAGGCCTTTGCTCCTACCAGCCTGAGAAGCAGGATTAGCACAACTGCTGCAGCTGGGGCTGAAGGCAGGCAAGGCCTGATGAGGCTGGCATCCTGGTGAGCTGACTGTGAGTAATCACAGGGCTGGGTGTGGAAGAGTGAGGAAGCCAGCACCGAACCCCACCAGAAATTTGCACAGCCAGAGGGGCAAAGAGACCAGAGTGTCCAGGGCTGGAGCATCCCTGCAGAACTGCATGGCCTCCCCTCCTGAAGGTACAAGAGCTCAGGAGCCCTTTTGCTCTCCCCTTTCCTCCTTCTCATCCCCATACCCAGAGGTCCAATTCCAGAGTTTCCAAGCCAGGGAGCTTTTCTAGCCTCGGCGTCTTAAATATAACTGATGTCCATACTGGGAGTTTAGAAAGGTTGCCAGAGAGCCCCCAGCCCTTATTTTGGGGGGTGCCCATGACTAACTTCAAGATTCCTTCACATTCTGGGCCACAGCATGGGGGAGGAGCCTGTATTTCCATGGACCTGGTACTGCTGAATTCATTTAAGATCTGGACCACGTCATTATTGCTCCTGTTTCCCTCAACTCTGGGCCACACTGATCTATGCAGAACATGGAGGCCCTTCCTGTATACCTAAATCCATGCAAAACGAAATGTAACACAAATTCTGACCTCTGTTATAGGGACTTGTGAGGGGGTCTCTGTGGAGATGGGGGAGGGTTATGCCAGAGAATCAATTTGAGTGACTCAGGTATAACATTAGCTGCTCCTGATATTGTCTATCCTCGGTCCCCTCAGATGGTCTCTCTCTACCTCCTAGACCCCTGAGTCCCTAACTTCTCAGGAGGAAAACTGAACCCCAACCTATTGTCTCTGGCAGGTGGCCAGCCTCTGCTAACTGCCCTGATTCCTGCCTGCCCACATGCCTGTAAGGTTCTTACCTTCCCAGGAGGCTGAGTAAGGTTCCCTTCCCCACCAAAACTGTTTCCCTCCGTAAGAGGAATTATGAGATCAGCTTTCAGATAATATAAACTATATCTCCTTACACAGTATAGAGACTGCAACCAAAGTCACAAATCTAGGTGCATGGGCTGGGGATATATCTCAATGGCACAGCGCCTGCCTGGAAAGCATGAGGTTGTGAGTTTGAGGCCCAGTACCAAACAAACAAACAAACAAACAAATCTAGCTGCCTGCCTTCCTTTTCTGGGCCATCTGTCTTGAGTGACCATGTCCTGACCATTTTCCTTTTCTTATTTTTCTGGTCCGTGCCTTTCTCTCTCTTAGCTAAGTCCTCTCCTGCAGCTGAGCCTTTCACCTCCTGACCCAGCTGCTGCTGCACCAGCTGCCTAATTTGAGCTCTGTCCCACCCCCACCAGGCCAATCTGCAGGCCTCCCTGGCAAAAAGCAAAGATTCCAGCAGATTGCAAATTGCATGTCTCAGACTTTCAGGTCAACTGGTCAGCAATTTGGTTTTCCTGGTGGAGACTAATCTGTTTAACAAAAATAGAACATACAGTAAAGCAAAAATTAAATACTTCTGAAGTAGGGATGCTTGCATCTGCAAATAACTGGGAAAGAAAGGGTGGAGTAAGGAGCCCAGGAGGAGACCTGAGGATGATGACTGGCTTTATAGCCACAGAGCTCCCTGGTCTCGGCACTCACCTAGGAACCTAGGCAAAGATGCCACTTGCTGATCAGCCCAGGTCTCAACTGCCAACCATGCAGGCAAGGAATGGCATCTCCATCCATTCACCTTCCCAAACCAGAAAGCCATCACTCTAGTCTTCTGCAGAGAATTCCTTTTCTGATGATCGTCTCATTCTTCTTGGGAAGAAGAAGCCAGCATGTTGTTAGGAGAGGAAGCCTGAAGTTGACAGATAGTGGGTGACACAAAGAACTGCTAGCAACTAGTTAGGTGATCTGAGGCAAATTCCTGGCATCGTAGGCCCTCCATTTCTTCATCTATAAAATGGAGATTATGATGCATATTTCAACCCACTGGAATTGTTTAGGTTTTATTAATGAAGGAGAAACCTGTTTGGGGGGGGCGTTATTTTAAATAATATACACAAATATTTCAAGAGAGCTAAAATATGTTCAAGATTATTATCTTTGCATATTTTGCAGTTGGAAATCTCAGGACAGGTTTGCAAAGGGACTTGCCCCAGGGGCCCTTCCTAGAAAATGGTCAAGTTCAGCCTTGATGTGAGCCTTTCAACTCCTTGTTTGTTGCTCTCTTTGCAATTTGAAGTTGAGGAGGAAATGTGCTTATGTTTGCACAGATTTCTGGCTCCTGTTCAGGGAAGCTCTAATCTGTCAGTAAAATGTAATCTATTTCGAGGGAGAGCATTATTTTGTTGGTGATGATGTTGCTATTTTTGCCTGTAAAAAATGTGTCTCCTTATAACAGCATCAAAGAAAAAGTTTTTAGTAAAGTTTTCTTGTCATTAAAATAACACCTGCTCATTACAGAATATCAGAGAGTATTAAAAAGTAAAAAGGAAGGAAAAAATAATCACATAACCATGGACTAACAAAGAGTTAACATTATTACTTGGTGAAAGTTACCTTTACCTACTTGTGAGCATTTCACAAAACTTTTTGCTTTCATTATCCGTTAATGTATTAGTTGGAATAAGCAAAAAAGTGGTTCTCTCCTATGCCATATCCAAAGGGGATACTTATGGCCTCAGAGACCTCTGATAGATCCTGCAAATTTGGCTGGCAGGTAGCAAAATGTGGGAGCAGGAAGGATCTTGTGAGAGGTTTGGACAGGCCAGATCTGGAATGATGTCACTTCTACCGACATTCCTCAGGCCAGAACTGTCACCTGACCTCACCTATCAGAGTGGCTGGAAAATATACTCTAGCCATGTGCCTAGGATGAAAAGAAAACAGACTTAGTGAACAACTAACCAGTGTCTGGCACGATCAGAGTGTCACTTTTTGCAATCATGTATTGCTTTTATAATATTAAAATCTGTATAACTTGGATTAAGTCACCCCTTGAATAGTCTTTCCATGGCTCCCTGTATCACTCCATGTTTACTAGAGAACAAATATAGTACAAGACATGCAAATATTTAAGAATTTACAAGACTGGCTTGCAATGGCCACCCACAGAGTTGGATGAGGAAGACTGAACACTGGAGATGGAAGGACTCAGTTAAAGATCTGGAGCTCACTGAGTGTCCTGTGTGAGTCCATATCAGGAGGCCGATGGGTCTGTGATGGAAGGCTGAAGGATCTGCACCAGAAACTTAAGTGTCTGTGCCGGAAGGCAGGAGATGACATTCAAGGTGAAGACGAAGACTGGAGCTCCTCCAAAGAAACAGAAGTGGATGTGTTCTTCATTTCCCCTTTATATCATCCAGGCAACAAGCCGCCCTGGTGTGGGTCTTCCACACCCTAGGGTGCTGAGCCAGTTTAGTTGAACTTCTCTTACTCAAGTTGACACACTCAAGCAACCATCATCCTCTCCCTTGAATTCAAAATTGAGCCTAGTGTTCTTACTATGGTGTGTAAGGCTCTGCCTGACCTTGCAGTCATCCACCTTGCCAATCACACGCCTTGTTCATCTCTTCAGTCACCATTCATTGGCATTGTTTCAGGGGTCTGATTTCCCAGCCCCTCCCTGCCCCTTTGTACCTATTTGGAATTTTCCCTCTCCCCGGATGCTACCACTATTACTTTTAGTTCAGCTAACTCCTTTAGGTCTCAGTATAAATGCCACCTGCCAAGAAAAAGCCCTCCGTAACCCCTAGTCTAAATTAGGGTCTTGTATTCTCTCTCTTAGCACCCTGATCTTTTCTTTCGTATTACTTACTGTTTGTAATTCTGTACGTGCCTGTGTGTTTATTATTTAATACTTATCTCTCCCACTGACTTCAAGCTCCATGCAATGTAGAATCATGTTGATTTTGCTCAGTCTTTAGTCTGGTGCCTACCTAGCACATCATAGGTGCCCACAGTACGTGTTGACTGAATGCATGTTTTGTAATACTCTATCATGTGTTGGTGTTGCAGTTTACTGTACTATTCCTTTACTTCTTGAACAGTTCATTCATGTTTGATATTCTGCTATTATGAACAAGCCTGACTTGGCATTACAGTAACTGGGAGGAAAGAGAGTTGAGGACCTCTCCAGGGCCACCCACCCAGCCTCCTCCTCTAGGTCCCCACTTCTCTCCAGTGTACCCAGCCCTACCTCATGCCATTTGCTTTGTGGATGCTCACTGTTTGGGCATTTTGGACCCTCTGACTTTGGTACATCAGAAGCACATTCCCCCATCCTCACATCAGTGGGACAGATCACACTTCTCACCTTCTCCTTCTCAGGGCTCAGCCATGTTACTTCTCAAGGCCCTGTGGGCACATCAAACATTCCAAAGGCTTGGATCTATCAAACGAGTTCTCAGTGTAAAAAAGTGTTTTAAATAAAAAGCAAACTATGACCTTTGATATAGCCCAAGAGGACATGCAGAAAAAAAGGAATGTTTTTCACTTTTGCAGAACATATGGCAGATGGACCCAATTATTTGGTCTTTTTCTCACAGAGGGTGCCTTCTTCAAAACTGCATGATCTAGGTCTCTACCCTTGATAGAAGAACCGCCTAGCAGTCTGGCCCCAGTGGTTCTCAAACACTGTGTCATTCCTTTGAGGCCAGTGATGCCATGGGTGGAGGGCTGGCAGCGGAATGCCCCAGGCTCAGTGATGTGCTGTCCCCCTCTGTGGTAGAGCTGAGCAAGGCCTCCATGGCCCTTCAAGCTCCACTGACTTAGAAATTCCCTGGCTTGTGTGATGTGTCAGGGCAGATCTTTCCCCAGTAGCACAAATCAGACACTTAGATGAGCATGCGTGCTTACTACTCCCAAAGCACTCACAACTGCCCAGAGGCACAAGTGCACTCCAGAACCCAGTAAGAGGGAAAACCTGCTTCCTAAAATGCACCCAAAACTGCGGAGTCTGTGACTTCATACCATTAGATGCAGCCCAGAGGGTCTCTCTGACTAGCTGCCAGCTCCAACAGAGCACTGTCTGCAAACCTCAGGTACCTCCAAGCTGCCACCTTCCTGCCTCTCAACCCCTGTATTCAACCATGTTCCCTAGGCAGGGCTTCCCTGTCCTCCACGGTGAAATTGAGGAGAGAGGTCCTACCCCAGAGCTTGACTCATAAGACATAAATTGTGAATTTTACTCCCTCTTAATGTGAAATATTCAAGATGGACAGTGAAACAGAGAAGTGTTCTAGGAGGAGGTTTCTGGAACCTTTACTGAACATTTGACTATTCACTGACATTTCTGGGATTCTGATCTGACATTGGGTGAGATTTTGCTGATCCAAATTAGCTGGAAGAATTATGATGAGAATTATCCTGCACTGATCCTGGGCTATTCCTCCATCTTAGTTGTCATTCATTCTCACAGATAGTCGTGAGAAGTATGTATTGTTCGGACTATTTTTCAGAAAGAAGAATTGGGGCTCAGCAACTGTCCCAGCTCACTGTAGTGGCAGTATTTGCTCTCGTGTGGCGAATGCTGAACCTTCAATGTTTTTCTGTACATGATCTTCCCACACAACCTGAAGATTGCTCTGAACAAGCACACAGAGCTTTGTTGCTCCAATTAAAATGAAACTCTTAGTTTGATTTGCTTTCATGAAACAAGACTTTTTTAATATTAGCAACATCTCTTTAAGGGAAAAAATTCTTATGAATTATCCACTTGGGAGTTTTACCTCCATTATGTTATTTCCAAATCTGCTCTGTGGTCATGTTGATAAACTCCTGGGAAGTTGGTCATGTTGACAAAATCCATGATCAATCAGCCTCCTGTTTCGAGAACAGGCCTTTTAGAGGGAGATGTAATACAGTGACCTGGCCACAGTGATGCCTGACAACTGCCACACTGCTGGGGTAAGAGGAACAGAAAGGATGATGGTGTCACCAATGTGCCAGAGATATCTGAGGTGGTTTCTACTTTCCTGACTGGGTGCTGGCTGGTGATGGAATTTAACTTCTGAAGAGTTTCTAAAAGTGGTCACAGAGCAGATTTGGAATACAAATAAAATAATGGCATAACACCCAAGTGCATTGGCCTCCAAGGTCACTGTCACTGCTGTCTCTTCTGCTTTGGGGACCCTACCTTTGTTGACTGATCAGGCAGCCAGAAGGTACTGGATCCCACAGACACCTATAGTCAGTTATATCTCCTACTGCCATGACCAGAATGGAAAAGGAGAAAGATTTTTCCTTGTGCATGAACCCCTTGTGGTACTGGAGTTTGAACACAGGGCCTTCACGCTGAACTTCGCTCCCAGTCCTTTTTATTTTGAGTCAAGGTCTGGCTAAATCTCTAAGTTGCGAAGGCTGGGCTTGAACTTGCAGTTCTCCTGCCTTAGCCTTCATTAGCAAAACCTTAATGGAACTGACTGGCAGAGGATTCTGGGAAATGTAGTTTCTAGGCTTCCAGTCCCTACACTATAGGGAAGAATTCAAGAAGTGATAGTGAACTGTGATATGGATGTGATGGTTCCAGTGACTTCCCTGAGACAGAACATGACAAAAGTTTAAGGAGAGTTACAACACTTATAGATGCAGAAAGACTCTGTATGTGGGGAGACCAACAGGCTGGGGGGGTGGGGTCAGTGGCAATCCCATCTCATGCTGGGTTTTAGAGAGGATGCCCCCTATCAGTGGCCACAGGGGCTTCACTCAAAATTTACTGCCTCCTTCACCCCTCACCTGCCCTATCACTCAGGCTCCATCAGGTTGTCAGGAAGAGATAGGACCAGGACCTTGGTACCAGGGTATCTCAGGTTGCACCCAACCAAGGAAACAGACAGAAGACCAAGCTCTCCCTACAAGAAATTAATCAGAAAATTCTCCTAGGAAACTGGAAAAGGATCAAAGAGGCAAGATCATACAGACAGACAGGTCAAAATGGGATATGATTGCAGTAACAGCCTCACCAATCCCATGGGGTCTTCTGGGTCCACTGGTCCTGCACAGTGTCCTGAATTGAAGCAAAGGGGCCAGAACTATGCCGTTCACATTGACCACTATGTATAGGCTACCCTTGAGAGGGGTAGTCACTTTTATTAACACAGCTCTTTTAAGGTATGGGACAATTCAACAGCAGCCAAGATGCCCAGCAGCTGAGGAGATGAATGCCACCCAGAAGTGGCATGTGGGGAACACACCACAGTGTCCCCTGCCCAGGATAACAGGAGCAGGTAGAAGCCCAGCACTGTTCAAACTCCATGCTTAACCACGTTTGCTGTGCACTCTGCACCGCCAAGAGTCTGGTCACACTTGCCATTTCCATTCCTTGGGCAGTCCAAGCCCTTTCCCACCTCGGGTTTTGCCTACCTTTTCCTTCTGGTTGGAGCATTTCTATCTTGCCATGCAGAACTTTGCTCTAGTATCACTCCTTTGCTGACTACACAGTTGCATTCGCTTCCTTGTCTTGTTGCCTTTTTATCATCATCTCTGTGTTCATCACTAACTGGAATATTTTCTTCATTTATTGATGTGCGTATTCTGTCTATCCCTTCTAATCAAATATAAAACACTAGTAGAGCAGAAATCAGTACCTAGGACAGCACCAGGGTGGGGTGCAGTGAGGCACACCCTTACTCCCAGTACCCGGGGAGGTGGGAGGCTGAAGCAGGAGGACCACCTGAGCCCAAGTGTTCAAGACCAGCCTGGGCATCATAGTGAGGTCATATCTTTAAAAAATGAAAAAAAAATGGCACAAGATAAATAAACATTTATACTGTATGAGTTGGTCACCTTCTATTATGGAGGTTACCTCTTAGACAGAATTTCTTGAGAATCCTGTTGTGGGCATGAGACCTTCTTCATACCAATATTACCAAGGTTGCCTTGGCTGGGCCAGGTCAGTGGTCCTTTGTCCACTCGGGTCTCATCAGTCAAACCATTGAGTGCCCTGCCATGCCTCCTAGGAAAGAGTCATGTAATGTGCTTTCCTCATGAGAGGGCTTCCCTCATCTCCAGGGCCAACTTTCAGAATAACCAGTTACCCATCTTTCTTCATCATCCCATTAGCACAGCCAGAAACTCTCCCCTTCCTCCTGTTGGTAGACAGAAGACACGATGGCTCATGAGATTGTTTGTGGGCTTTTCACCCATTTTGGAGACACATTTCTGAGCCAAAACCAACTTGGGTAGCACCCAATAGTTTGCCCCTTTGCCAGCTGAGGTCACATGGGAGTTGAAAATTCCTTCCCAAAGATAGGAAACCTCCCTGGTGCCTCAGATCTTTTCAGTGCCACTCTCTGCTATTAAAAGTGTTAAAATAAAAATGATTGCTGCCATTTACTGAGTGCCTGCTGTGTAACCAGGAGCTGTGCTAGACCTGTAATTCAGAGATGATCAGGAACTCACCTGAGAGGAGGCCTCACCCCAGGGTGTGGAACTCAGACAATGGCCTCCTTTCACTGTGGTACCTGGGAAGTCACAGAGATGAAAGGAGGTAATGTTAGTAAAAATAGTTATTGCTAGTAAAATAAAATATGACAGGTCTTACTTTAAAATAAGCTAATTATTTTTGTTTAAAAAGTAAAGGGAAAAAATAAAAAAAAAGTAAAGGGAAAAAGCAAAAGGAGAGTCTTTCTCACCCCTATACCTTATTCTGCTTCAGAGTCTCCATTAAATCTTGGACAGCATTCTGTATGCTCTCTAACCAAGAAAGTCTGCAGAATTGCCCACATTTTAAACCTAGAAGTGTTTGAAATTCTTCAAAATATGGCAGGAGATTGGTGAATTAGTTTGATCTCCACCTTTGTCAATCAAAACAATTTTTTTTTTCTCCATTGGACAATGTTTGCTTCTGCCCCAACCAAGTAAAGTGGTCTATTTGCATAAAAGTGTTCCTTTTGAAAGGTATTCTGTGGTTTTCAATCATCCCTAGAAATAAAATCACAGCTCCTGTAGCACTTTGAGTTTAAGTGTTTTCACACTCCTGGGAATTGCTTACCATCACCTGAATATAGAATTCAGTGGGTGTTAGTTTCAAACTGATACTACTTGCAGCTGTCTTCAGGACTTCAAAAAGGTGTCAAAGTGGCCTTGGAAGGTGTTTCTCACTCTGAGAACAAGTTGGATGATCCCCTTTATTCTGAAAACCTCAGAGCCTCACACTTTGGTTTTCCACCTAAGGGAAGATGAAACATCCTGGGGCTTTCTCCCAAGAACTAAGTATTTTCTCTGCCGTCACCTGATGATGCAAGTGCATTACTATGAGAAAAGAGCAGGAGACCTTTAAAATTATTTCTTTTCCTAATTTCGCCAAAAGAGGAACACAAGCAGGATTTATTTCTGGATCAGAGTTGCGTGCTGCAGTAAAATGACATGAGCATCAAAGTGAAGTGTTGTGGGGGGTGTGCTGGGAATATAGTGAAGAGCACTTGCCTAGAATGCACAAGGCCCTGTGTTTAATCCCAACACTGAAAAACAAAAACTTGGGTACGAATCTAGTTTCACTTATAATGACCTCATAAAAAATGCATAAACTTTCTCTGCCTCAGTTTCTTGATCTATAAGATAGGGTTCATCCCTTACCAGCTAAGCCAGTCGTTAAGATGCAATGATATAACACATGTCAGTTTCCTTGCATGGCTGCAGAATTTTAAGTGGACCATAAGTTGACAAAAAGAGGTGGTATAGTCTTCTTTAAATTCCTGGTGTATTTCGCCAAGCATGTGGAAGGTCGAAAGACAGATGAAGAAGATAATGCCATCTTTAGCCCTCGAGGTCCCTAATGAGGGGCACTCAGCTGCCTGTGACAGTAGTCAGGTCTTGCTGGCTCAAGTAGCTTAATTTTGTGCTGCACTATAGCCCAGTTATAATTGGGGCTGACGTCACTATTCAGGAAGAACTTAGGAAAACATTCTCTGGCTTTAATAAAAATTCCTAAGCTCCAACACCCTGTGCTCCTCAAGCCAAACAGCCCTGTATCTTTATGAGTAGGTACAGGGCCAGCCTCCAGGACATCAGTCTACCTCCATCTTCCCTGGGAGACCCTGTCCCCATGATGACATGGGACACGTGGGTGTTTGACAAATAGTCCCAGTGATAATGAAGATGTTTATCTCAGCTTTAATTCACATGTAGTAGTTCCATTATTGATTTTGTGCTCCTCACAAATTAACCAGATAAAATCACAACTAATTTAAAAATAATTAGTTTGATTTTGCGTCTGTAGCCCAATGGGAGTCTATTTTTCTCTAATATTAATAATCGCATCATACAGCTAATGCATTTCAGTGAGCTCAGTAGTGTTTGGGCTAATGTGGCATTTCTCTTTTGTTCTTGTTTGTTTGTTTTATTTTTAGGGTCAAGTTGTGTTCCGGAACGGGGAGAGAATGGGGACCATTAAATTTACTCAATTTCAAGGTAGGCTTTTTGATGCTTATTCTTTCTAGTTGACAACATTTCTATTCAGGGATGTTGTGTTTCTGCAATAAAATACATCAAAAGAAATGGGGTAGGATATGAGATCCCAGATAAAAGTAGGAAGAGTTAATAGAAAACACTTCTGTATGAAAACATTAGTTTCAATGTATGTAGAAACTGTTTCTCAACTGGCAGGCCTCCACCTCCTCCCCACCTGACTCTGAGATGCTTAGAAAAAGGTGAGGAGGGGGACAGCAGTTAAGTCAGTTGCAGAATGCTGAGAAGCCCTGTGCCGTTTTTAGTTTTGATTATGGAAATGTTCAACAGACTCTACGGGCATAACGAACCCCACGTCTCCACCACCCATTGAAACCGTTATCTACATTTTGCCAATCTTGTTTTATCTCTACTCACTCTCATCCCCCTTTCCCAGTTTCTGCTGTCATATTTTAAAGCAATCCTTAGACATTATCTCATTTCAATCTATAAATACTTCAATCTGCATTTCTACAAGACAAGGACTTTATAAAACACAACCATCATACTATTATCATACCTAAAACATTTAACATTTCTAAATGCTTTTTTGTTACTGGTCCATGTTGATCCTCTGATCAGTTCAAAGGTGCCTTCAAAGCTGATGGTTTGTTGGCAAATTCACACAAGGTCCAAATATTGCATCAGCTTGATGTGTCTGTTTAGTCTCTTTTCTATTATAACCCCCCAACTTTTTACAGACCGCTTACCTTCTAAAGAAGCCAGTTTGTTTGCTGAACTTTCCTGCTGCTGTTATAGAGGCCTCAGCATCACCCAACCAAGGTTTTTGTGTGATGAGAACACCAAGGCCCAGAGAGCAGAAGTAATTTGTCAGAGTCCCCAGAGCATCTGTGAGGGACAGAATGGGATGTTCCTCAAGGCACATGCCTCAAGTCAGCCCAAACCACAGGAGGGACCACTCATCAGTGCCGTATTTTTCAGCCTCTTGATTTTCTGGAATCCAGAAACAAGAACAGTGCCTGCTGTGTTCGCTCACTTTAAGCAAATCTTAGAATTATCCCAGAGAAAGCAAGAAATTAAAGCAAGTTCTTCAGATTCATTCAGACAAATCCCACCGGGCTTCTGATCAATGGAGGGAGGGGTTTTTCGGCAATATCACTTTGTAATATCATCTTGTAGATTTGCCCATTCGTCTTCCTGTGGCAGGTAATTGAAACACATGTCAGCTCAGTGGCATGCACAAAAGATGTCATTTTAGGCAAATGTAATTATTTTCCCATTTGTTAAGTCTTATTTCTTTATTGGTTGAACAAAGTAGGCATCCTGGCAAAGACACAGGCTTTTTTTTTTTTTTTTTGAGTGATTATAACTGAATTTTCTTGTCACATTTCCAGTTCTCAAATTATATCATTCTGGGAGAGAATATTGTAAAATATGAGCTGTTTGGTCACAGCTACCAGGGCATGCCAATTTTATTGCTTTTTCCTTTTTCATACATTAGGTGTAGGCACCAACTCTAGTGACTGATTCTAGGCAGATCTGCGGATTTATAAGAAAGGCAGTACTACACACAGAAGGCCCAACCCACCTCTACTCAAGTCACATAATCACCGGTGGACATCAGGCAAATGACTTTGCCTCTCTGAGCCTTAATTGTTGTCATCTGTAAAATAAGGATATGATCCTACCTTCTTGAAATGTGGGAAGAGCTGTATAAGATAATATGTATCCATGCGTGCATTTATGTTTTGCTCAACAATAAAATTATAATAAGTAACTTTTCAAAATTCTGACACTTTTCTGGGACAAATCTCAATTTTCCTGGTTACTGACACCTCGGAACCTTTTTTTTTTTTTTTTTGCCATCTGCTATTGGTAGCTGCTTCCTATACTTAATGCTAGGTAGCATGTCACATAGGGCCAGGCTTTAGAGATGACCTCATCCCACCTCTTCATGGCATAAATGAGAAAACTTAGGCTCAGAGAAAGGAGTTGTTTCCTAGGGACACATGACTGGCAAGTGGCAGGGGTAGGCCTGGCCCTTCTCTTCTGGCACCTCATGCTCACGTGCACACCCACATCTTCCTGTGCTCCCCTCACTTCCTCTACATTTGTGTCTGGTTTTTATTGATGGTCACAGTAGGGCCTTCAGGTAGCTCCTGTTACCTGTTTATAAAACAGTCCTGTCGACCTGGCAGAGGGATCACATGTTATTTGGGGACTGAAATGAGCCACAAGACTGCAGGGGGCATGTGCACATCAGTACAATAATTAGTGTTTCAAATTCAGAAGACTTCAGAGGTATCTTGCTCACCAGCAAGGGAGGTCACTGAGTTACTGAATGGACCAGCCAAGCTGGTAGTCTCTGATTACTATCTCGTTTCAAAGGGGAAACTGAGGCTTAGACCTGGAAAGAGACTTGCTCTGCTCAGGGCAGGCCATGACTCACTGTGAGACTGAATTCATCTCTTCCCTCCTCTAGACCACCACTTCTCGATTCCCTCAAAAAGGGATTGGTCCAGATTCTGTCTTCTGGAACCCTCCGGGAATTGTGCCCTACCCGGGGGTTACCAGCTCTTAAATTGCCTCATGCTGGTGACCTCACAAAAAGCCTCCTCATGGTCCCACCATGGTTTTTGCCTGGCCCTTCATGACTGCTGTGTCCTGTCTGTTGGTCCTTTCCTTGTCTCTCTTATTCAGAAGGGACGTGGAAATGCAGCTGGTAGCAGCACCCATCACATAGCACAGCTTCAGAGCCACCCTTTGAAGGAAGTCCCCTGTCTAGCTCTGTTCCTCAGCTCATACCCTGATGGTCTCAAGTGCATGCTGGTGGCATCTTGGAAGTTGGCCAGCCTACCACCTCTCTAAAGACCCCACAAGATACTTTTTTCAGCTTCTCATTTGCAGGGTCCCTGGTGCCTTTGAAACCTTTTATCTCCAGTCAAGGAAGTGTTTGATAGGAGGCTCTGCTCACTCCTTTGCAAAACTAAAACACAAAAGAATTGGAAATGGAAGGCAGCTCTGGGAAGAAGACCAAGAGGGCCAGGAAGCCTTATCCTTGTCTACTCTTCCATTCTACGGGTATAGGATCAGTATCCACAGTGCTTGATCCATAGGAAGACCTCAGTAAAAGATTAGTGAATTAATTTGGATGCAAAATAACTGAATTGAAGTCTTTGCTTTGATCCTTCAAAATCTCAATTTCCCCACTGCAAAATGGGATGGCTAATGTGAGCTCTGCCTGCTTCCAGGGCTGTCATCAGAGACCAGTGAAATTGTGTTCTGTGAACTCTGGAGCTTTGGGAAGCTATGATCATAACTATGGCCAATGCCAGCAGGTAACTTGCTCCTGGCTGGCTTCTCATATGCCTTTGCTAAAAGAGTTAGTGAAAGAATGATCCCTGAATTTGGGAATTCCCTCATGTCCCAAGACGTGGAAGAATAGTTTCATTTCATGGTTTTCAGTAACTTAATTCAAGGTAGACCATCTGGCAACAATAACAACAGAAATGTGATCACATCGGTGGATATTGTTTTTCCAGGCTAGAGAAACCACATTTTTGTACTTCTGTTTTCATAGAAATTTAGGAATGCTGGACAAATGGCCTATTTCTTCAAAAAAAAAAAAAAGTACCAGGGCCAACTCCTTAGCTGAGATGTTGAGAATCCAGAGAGGGTTTGGCCCCTTAAGTATAGTCTCCCTCATCCCCAGCTCCCCTCCCTGGGATTAGTGTTCAAGGGCTCCCAAAGCCCTGACTCCCCTTTAGGACCATC